>APFE030773448.1:23338-52588 GCA_000404065.3 Pinus taeda
AATTGTATAATTAAATTACAAAGATAGATATAAAAAATTTAGTGGGCATAACGCTGTGGAAACCTTTTTCAATAAAAGTACAATTGAGATATTGAAATTTTTTCTATTTTTTTTAATAAATGTATATTGATTTTTTTTAATGGTAATTAGTGAATTTTTAGTTTCCCAAGAAGAATGTTTTGGGCAAGATCTAAGATCGAAATACAATTGTAATCACTATTCACCTTAATATTAAGATATTCAAATTCAAATATTTCTTTAAATACTAAACTAAATTAAATTCATTATATAAATGATTTAGTTTTTATTATAATTTATTTTATCTTTTATAATTATTATAATATATTAAACTTTTTAAAAAATAAATAATACCGGCCTGGATCTTTCTAACTCTGGATCTATCATGCCCCGAGAGGGATCAAATCCCTGGAGGTGCAAACCTTTCCTCAAATTCTACACTCCAAAAAGAAGGTTTGCACCTTGATGGATTTGACCTGTCTTGACGCATAGTTAGATGGATCTAGGTTGACCCCAGCTGAGGGAAACAATGCCACATTTTTAGATTATCATTATATGTATATGTTTGAGATAACTTCATACTTTGAAATTTACATTATGTTTTCTTTGCTTCACATGATCGTATCATTCTTTTCTTTAATTTAGTTTATGTTGCTTGCCTTGAATGGTTTATAAGTTTGTGTTTGGATTCTTTGAGTGGTTTGTGTGTTTTAGTGATGTAGGAGCATCCGAACTTAGCCAGCGATGTGATTGTCTGTTCACATGTTGTGGCTAACAAGAGATGAGTTTCATTGACATGAGTGGTCAAAATGAGTTTTAGTAGAGAGGGTTGGATCTCTCAAATTTATCTTTGCTTTAATTATGCCGTAAGGTGTTCCTCTCTGAAATCAATTTCCCAAATAGTGTCACGTATCTCTGGAGAGTTAGATCAGATGTTAGACGATTAAAATTGTTTATGCCCTTGGATTAATAATTAGTTAAGAAAGGAAAACAGTTAGTACAAATTGTTTATGGCCTTGGATTAATAGTTAGTTAAGAAAGAAAAACAGTTAGAGAAAAATACATACCACCTCCGGAACAACAGTCTAGTAACAAATCCAGTAATTGATCCATTTTTGGTTGATCAAGAGGTATCCTTTATTGCGCAGGAGGCCAGGACCGGTTCCCTTTAGTTTCCAAATGCATAGAACAAAGAACTTACAAATGAGTCTTCCATAGGCATTTCGAAGAATTCCTTGGTGATTCCCATAATGCTTTTCATGACCTCCAATATTGAGTAGATTGTGCCTCGATCTCAGTGCCTTCTTCAAGCTATGCCTGTCTCTGGCTTCATCGAGTCAGCCTTTCAATTTGCTTGGGAATAGCTACAGAAATGGCTCGCGGAAAGTCCTCGCAAAGGTCGCAAAATCGGCGGATATGGTAGATCGGGAGTGGCGTATATGGTAGATCAGGAGTGGGAAAGACGTCCCTGCTCAAAATCTTGGGTGGCAAGGTAGGGCAAGACTGGTTCCCTTTAGCTGCCAAAATGCATAGAACAAAGAACTTACAGATGATTCTTTTAGAGGCATTTCGAAGAATTCCTTGGCATTCCCATCATGCTTTTCATGACCTCCAATACTGAGCAGATTGTGCCTCGGTCTCAGCGTCTTCTTCAAGCACTCCCCGTCTCCAGCTTCATCCAGTCGGCCTTTCCATCTGCCTGTGGACAAATATTTTTGTTATATTATAATGAGTTAACTAAACTAAATCTTTAAAAATTGGCAAAGCAAAGCATCCTCAATGTTTCTTAACTAGGGTTATTTTGTAATGAGACTTAAGAAATCGTTTTGATAAACCTCAGGGAAGAATGTTACAACTTCCAACTTCTATAGGTTCAAAAGTTTCCCTAATCTCTGTTTTTGTTGTTGAAAAATCTTTCTATCTTTTGAAAAGCGTATCGATGGAAATTCAAGTAATCATCTAAGGCATAAATCCAAACTGGGTAGGCACTTAATCTCTGAGATATAACTATTAGATTTGAAGCCTATCTTCAAGATCCATTGGGTTGGATACAATGGGCTAAATAATGGTAAGCTCGCATTCATAAGAAATTATCCATAAAAGCAGAGAGGGGGTTTCTCTTGCAAGGTTGATTGCAGAGAAGCATTCCTGTAGTTCTTCATACCAAGAAGTTAATCTACCAGATCCTTTTAATTCGAATTCTCTTATGTGCTTGAAAATGGCAGGGTATTTGCATGGTTGATAGTAGAGAAACATTGTTATTGGTTATTCATATGAAGAAGTTCTAACTTTGTTTGATCGCAGATGGATAGAATATTCGCTGTCTATGGAATCCTTATACTCAGATTTCGGAAAACATAATAAGGGTACTTACAGTTGCTCTTGTGCAGATATGGATTATTGCCCATGTTTCTTATTTTAGAAAACTATCACTGGGAGTCATAGTTTGAAGAATATGGCAGTGGAAGAATTGAGCGTCAATTTGATTATTTTATATTTTGGAATATTTAGTTGAAATTGGATAAAACAATTTTCATGTTAAATTTAGATATTTTGTCGTTGAAAATGCTGTTTTTCGAAACATGTCAACTTATTTCACTGTTATTCCACCGTGTGTTTCACTATTATTCCTGGTTAACTCTACACCAAGAAAGAAAATGTATTTTTCAGTATTTAACCCTTTTGGGCAGAAACAAGTGTTAATTACAATTACAAATACTCCCAAAGATGATAATGGATTAAGACGTTCATATTGACTTGAAATTTTTCTATTTAGTTTCCATGATGGACAGATGGTGAATAAAAGTCAATATTGCTTCAAGGTAAGGTCTCTAGTCCCAGATTACAGCACCAGGTGTTAGATGCAATAGCCTTGTAGACAGAGTGATTCCTCAATTATCGATGCAATAGCCTTGTAGACAGAGTGATTCCTCAATTATCATTGCCATTCTTCAGTTGTCATTACAAGTTCCCATGGTCCAACTTCTAACTTCCAAATTTATCAAAAGATATCATTCTCTCATAATGTAAACAATCTTCTTTCTTTACTATCTCATGCACGCTACATATACTCAGAAAGTGAAGTAATATTGAGAATGAAAATCTCAAAACATAAGAATGTACGGTAAGATTTCTTTACAATTTGAAATCGAATTAATGTTATCCTGTACAATTTCACTGCTAGTGAACAAAGGTTATTTGGTAGTGATATTATCTCATGCACGCTACATATACTCAGAAAGTGAAGTAATATTGAGAATGAAAATCTCAAAACATAAGAATATACAAACATAAGAATGTACGATAAGACTTCTTTACAATTTGAAATCGAATTAATGCTATCCTGTACAATTTCAAGGTTATGTCACTATGGCAGTGATATAACTACACCATGAATCTATACCCAGTAATATTATGGATACCCCTAGTAGTATTATGGAACTTAAATGGGATCTTTTATAACCAATTAAATTTTTTATTTTAACGGTTTTTTATTGGATCCTTTATAATGGCTTTTATAATGGCTTTTTTTCACATTACTTTTATTTTTTTAACCTTGTTTTTTATAACAATAATGGTAAAGTATATAAATAGTATTGTTAAATTATTTAAAATAAATAATAAAAATAAAATATTGATAATATATAATTAAAATTAGATTTTAATTTGATTCTTTTATGTAGAAACACAACCATATCCCATTTATTCACTTTTTTATTTATATAAAAACTGGATGAAGAATATTTCTTCTTCATTTAATCTCACCTATCCATATAATTAAAATGGTTCAATTATATTTTCTAAATATAGATGTCATTGTACATTGCAAATAGTTTTAAATTGAATTTTTTTTAAGAAGTCTATTTGATCATGTCAGTTATGAGAAACAAAAATAAATGCGTGTAAGTCTAGTAGGTTTAGCATAGACTTTTTAGAATCACTACAACAAGACAATGCCAAATATTTATTAACTTTTCTATTTATATAAAAATTGGATGAAGAATATCTCTTCTTCATTTAATCTCACCTATCCATATAATTAATCATCGTCACCCACCTGACATATGTAATTATCTCCAAAGAAGAAATCTTCACAATGGCACTTGGCTGACAGGCATTGATCGCGCACAGATAAACGATGTGGCAATCGATCCCTTTCATATCGGCACTCGCAGGAGCACCTCCAAAATCATTTCATGAAAGGCTCAATCCCTTTGCTATGTTCAAGAGTTTTTTGGCCAACAAGTTCTAAATACATATCCAAGACGAATGAATCAAACCCAAGCCAGGTTAGTGACATATCACCTTTACACTTTGTGAAAAAAACCAAATCAGTTTGGTGAGAGATATTAGATTTTTATATGTATGTGTGAACCATACCCAAATGAGGTTGATGGCTAAGATTAAATTTTTGGTCTCTATGTTTTTGTAAATAAAGCAAAACACAAATAAAGTTGGTGACATATCACTTTGACTCTCCCTGAACAAAACCCAAATAAGTTTGGTGAGAGAGATTATATTTTTATATGTACGTGTGAACCATACCCAAATCAGGTTGATGGCCAATTTTAATTTTTTTCTTTCCATGGTTTTGTAAATAAACCAAACACAAATAAGGTTTGTGACAAAGGTTAGTGTTTGTTGTGTGTATGTGAAATGATTGGTCGATTTTCAAATCTCGAAAATATTTCAAACCGTCTTGTATCATCAAGGTATAACACTATCCACAACTATTATGATAAAACTTTCATGGTGTTCCTCAGACATATTAATATTTCTAAAGAGCAATTGAATTTTTCTTATTTCCATGTCAGAAAATTTTGTGGAGGCGATTTTAAATTTGGATAATTGAATTTATATTGGAGTTGCTGGTAATTTTTGAAAAAGTGGCAGAATAATGTCTTTGTTAGTTTTGGGGCTTATATTTGTACGAATCAATGAGCCCTGCTTCTGAGATCCAGTCTTTCCTTTTGGGACTGGAGGCAAAGAACGTAGGTTCTTTGCTTTCAAATGCGACTGGTTCTCTTTCTCATGGCTAATTCATGGTATCCTTGATTTATCTCTACTGCCTTTGTTTTTACAAGCCCCTTGTAAATAGAGAGGTTGCCATTCATAGCCTGCGATAGAAAGAAGAGGCCCTGGGTGTCTAGTATGGAGCCCAGAGATAGTTTCCTTCAATGTAAACCTCCAGTTTCCAAAGCCCTATTATGTGTTTTGGGGACTCTATTTGGTGTTCTCAGATTCCTATCTCGTGAACTCCCTTTCATGGAGTGAAGCAAGATTCCTACAAAAGAATACCCAGGAAACAATATTTCATGGGAATAATTTATGGATGCATCTTGATCAGAATTGATTGCACAACAAGTAATTCGGGCTGCCACAGATCCTTATCAAAAGGACTAGACCTTTGATTATGCTAATAGAGATGTGTATAAATGGAAACACCGCTGGAGAATACTTGCACAAAAAATTGATCTGGAACCATTACCATATGAGGGCGACTTACAGTGTTTCCTTTGCAACATTTGGTGCAAATGCTAGTTATTGTAATAATTAGATCACTGTATTATTTTTAGACTAAGAGATAAGTTGTTAGTATAAGTGTGTATCAGAGCTTGAGAATAGGGATTTAGTTGTTAGACTGATAAAAATACAGAAGGAGTTGTCAATGCAGTTAGGATAGGATTTGATTCATAGAAGGAAAAAGAATGTAATGACAGAGAGATGAGATGATCGAGAATAGAGTGAGTAAGCGAGAGGTGTGACAGAGATAGGGCTTGAGATTGAAACAAAGGTCAGAGAAACTGATGTAATCGAGCCAAGAGGGCCAAGACTATGTACTTTCGATTTTGTTGAATAATTGATTGAAGTGTGGTGTGGACGCATTGTTCTGGTGCAGAAATTATCTTATGACTGTGTATCAGCGTTTTGGACCCTAATCGGTATTTCTCTCTGTTCATACATTTCATTTATAAATCACAGTCAATTAGTGTTAAGCATTAATACTGAGTTTAACCACTAAACCTTTCGTTAAGCGCCTTTATTAGAATTATCAATTAAGCATGTGGGTGGTATTGATAAGTGGGAAGCGGTATCTCTCGCGCCCTAAAGGCTGTAAATGGTATTCCTAAAATTCATGCGATTAACCTTAGCAGGCGACACGTAGCATGGGAAAACCACTTTTCTCGTGTGCTCTCTACCTGATATTGGTCATGCAATATTTCATGCGAGATTGCACGATAGCCGTTCGATTGGATGGGTCACATCGATGGTGGAGATCGTTTGGGATAGTTGGTGAGCGGACGATGCGATATCTGTTGGATCTGGAGAAGTGAGATCAACGGTGCAGATCGAAGAACTTGATAAAAGGAGAAGTCAACAAGGTACTGATAGTGATTGGTTAGACAAGTAGGACTCTTAGGGGGAAAATCCATGTACATAATCTATTTGTGCGTAGCTGATTGGTTACAAAGTTAACCAGTAGTCGAATTACAGAGTACCACCTCATTTTCGTCAACCTCTTACATCTTTTTTGGTATCAGAGCACAGAGATTAAGTTTTGCTACAGTAAACATGCCACCTAGGAGAGAAGGAGGCATAGGTCGGGGGATACCTGTAGCAAATGTAGTTCTACTAGATGAGAACTGGAATCTGCATACATGGATGGAGATAATTGAGACTGCTCAAAGGAGAGCACCTGATGAAGGAGATGACAGTGCTGCAGAAGAATCTTCTGAGGAAGAAGAAGAGGATGAAAGGGAAGCTGCCAAAGTTCTCAAGATATTGGCCAAAGCAAGTGGAAGACCAAAGGTGGAAATACCTTTGTATGATGGGAATCTCAATGTAGAAGAGTTGATGGATTGGATTAGTTCATTGGATAAGTATTTTGACTATGAGGAGGTTGATGATAAAAAGAATGTGAAATTTGTAGTTACCAGATTGAAGGGTCATGTAGCTATCTGGTGGGATGAACTACAAACATCCAGAGCAAGAAAAGGAAAGTCTAAGATTAAACAATGGGATAAAATGGTGAGTAGATTGAAAGCTAAATTTATGCCAAAATATGATCAGTTAAATATTTTCAGACAGTTATAGAATTTGAGGCAAAAAGGAATGACTGTCAAAGAATATATGTAAGAGTTTTATAAGCTGAGTATTAGAGCAGTACATGTAGAGGATGACGTAGAGAAGGTAACCAGATACATCAATGGGTTGAGGTATGAAATACAAGATGAAATCAGCTTGCTAAGTCTGAAGAAAATTGAAGATGCCTATCAAGAATCTTTGAAGGCAGTACAAAGGGAAAAGTTCAGCAAGAGGTAGAGGAACTACCAGACCAAGATTTCAGCACCATCAGAGTGAAGCAGGAAGTTCAAGTAGTAGACCAACACAGAGAAGAGACTTTAGTAGAGGAAGATTTGCACCCAGAGGAAGAGGTCGAGGAAGAGAAATTCGGTGTTATAAATGTGGAGAATTGGGACATGGATCATGGGACTGTCCTCATAATAAAGTAAGAAATAAGAGAAATGTGAATGTCGCTAAGGCAAAGGAAGAAAAACCTCAAATTGCAAACAAGGAAGAACCACCTAAAGTAGGAGAATCCCTGTTGTTGAAAAGGGTATTATTTAAGGCAGAGAAAGAGATAGGAGAACCAGCTCAGAGAAAGAGTTTATTTAGAACTACATGCAAATCCAAAGGAAAATGTTGTAAAGTGATAATTGACAGTGGAAGCACTGATAACCTTGTTTCTACAAAAATGGTGGACAAGCTAGGATTAGTGAAAAAGGTACACCCTACTCCTTACAAAGTGTCCTGGATGCAAAAAGGACATCAGCTTATTGTGATAGAATAATGCAAAGTAGAAATCCAGATTGGTACTTATAAGGATGTGATATTGTGTGATGTAATGCCAATGGATGTATGCCATGTGTTGCTGGGAAGGCCTTTGTAGTTTGATCAGAAATCTATTCATGATGGGAGAAGAAATACTTACACTCTGGAGAAGGATGGAAATAAACACACACTGCTGCCATTGAAGGAGGAAGCAGGCAAAGAAGCGCTTGGAAATAGTGTTATGTTGATGAGTGGGAAAGAATTGTTGCAAGAAGTCCAGAAGGATTAATGGATACATTTTGTTGTCATAAGGATACCTAAGGTAATTTTGACTTCTACAAACTTATATGATTTACCTGAAGAAACCAAAACTCTATTGAATGATTTTGCTAATATTATTGTGGATGAGCTACCAAATGCATTACCACCAATTAGGAGTATCATTCATCACATTGACCTGATACCTGGATCAAGTTTGCCAAACAAAGAAGCATACAAATTAACTCCTCAAGAGAATGCAAAAGTTGGAAGACAAGTGCAAGAACTGATGGATAAGGGATTAATCGGAGAGAGTCTTAGTCCATGTGTTGTACCAACAATATTCAGTCCAAAGAAAGGAGGTGAATGATGTATGTGTACTGATTCGAGAGCCATAAACAAGATTACTATCAAGTATATATTTCCTTTACCACACATGGATGATTTGATGGATTGTTTAAGTGGGTCAAAGTATTTTACTAAAATAGATCTAAAGAGTGGATACCATCAAATAAGGATTAGAGAAGGAGATGAATGGAAGACTGCATTTAAAACAAACAGTGGGTTGTATGAGTGGTTTGTGATGCCTTTTGGACTCACTAATTCACCCAACACATTCATGATATTGATGAATGAAGTCTTGAAGGAATATGCAGGCAAGTTTGTCATTGTTTATCTTGGTGATATTCGAGTTTTCAGTAGAAGCAAAGAAGAACATTTGGAGCATCTTAAGTTGGTTTTAAGAACTCTACAAAAAGTGAAACTACTGATAAATCTGAAGAAATGTAGTTTCATGAAAGAAGAATTAGTCTATTCGGGATTTGTAGTTTCTAAAGAAGGTTTGAAAATGCATCCAAAGAAAGTCCAAGCAATTTGGAACTGGCCTATTCCAAGAAACATATTTGAGGTAAGAAGCTTTCATGGTCTTGCAAGTTTTTATAGAAAACTTATTATGAATTTTAGTCATATTTGTGCACCAATTATTGAAACAATCAAAGAGACTAATAAGCCATTCAAGTGGACAGAAGCAACAAACCGAAATTTTAAGTTGTTGAAGAAGAAAATTACAGAGAAACCAATTTTAGCTTTACCTAATTTTGAAAAAGTTTTTCAAGTTGAAACTGATGCTAGTGGAGTTGCAATTGGAGCAGTTTTGAGTCAAGAAAAGAGACCAATAGCATACTTTAGTGAGAAACTAAATGAAGCTGAGAAGAAATATTCTTCTTATGATAAAGAGTTTTATGCTATTGTGCAAGCTTTAAAAAAATGGTGACATTATTTGCTACCAAAGGAGTTTGTAACATATTTTGACAATCATGCATTACAGTTCATAAACAACTAGCCAAAATTGAACCAGAAACATGCCAAGTGGGTAGAGTATTTATAGTGCTTTACTTTTGTGATAAAACATACAAGTGGTAAGTTGAACAAAGTTGTTGATGCTCTAAGCAGGGTAAATTTTGTTGTGCAATAATTAAGAGTTGGTGTTGTAGGATTTGAAGAAATGATTGATATGTATAAAGATGATGTAGAATTCAAGGATATTTATGTAGCTGTACAAAATCCAATAGTTCATAATAGAAGCTGGTGGTTGGATTATCTTATCCAAGGAGGTTTACTGTTTAAAGGTAACAAATTGTGCATTCCCAAATGTTCTATGGGGAAAACATAATTAAGTAAAAACATAGTGGAGGATTATCTGGTCACTTTGGACAAGGCAAAACCTTTGCTCAGCTAAATGCTTTTTACTATTGGCCAAAGATGCAAACTAATGTTAAGAAATTTGTTGAAAAGTGTAGAATCTATCAGCATGCTAAAGGGAGAAGCCAAAGTACAGGATTGTACCAGCCATTGCCAATACCAGACCGACCATGGGATGCAATTAGTATGGATTTTGTTTTGGGGTTTGTTGTACCTTAAGAAACCAATTTCCTGGCTGTGTAGAAATTATGCTTAAGACATTAATACTTATAATTATTATCACTTGTTTGTCACTTAATTGCATGTTGTATTCTAAAATGAAGGACCTGAAAGACTTGGTTTTAAACCCTCAATAATTAGGCGACATGAAAATATCAGAATGGCATTTGATTGCTGAATATAAATGATGAATGAGGAAAGCTTGAAGAAGTCATAAACAATATGTTGTTTTACACAGAATCTACCATCTGTGACACTTTGAGAGGTTAAAGATAATATGTTTTCTTACACAAGAACTACTATCTGTAACTTTAGGAGAATTGCAGAGATGGGAACTTCAAGTATAGGAGTGCTCTTTTAAGGGATTTTAACTTCATTTACATAAGCAAATAAAGACCTGCAGCTTCATTACCATACTTAAAGGAAGAAAACATTTTATGACACATAATAGAGAAGTCACAAAATCATACCCAACAATGTATGGAAAACTTTTGATTCTTCATTAATCAACAATTGTATCATGAATACAGTGGCCTAGTCTCCAGGTTCTCCAAAGTTCGAACCCCTTTTTCTATAATATTGCCTCTTTATACATCATAGGATAGTTAATAACCACCCAAAACTGTCAAACTACCTAACTATCCTCTAACTGCTTTGAAGTAAAAATTATTACAGAATATTACATAGAGGGTAAAAGATACCTCATTCTCAAGAAAATAAAATAACAAGAAGTAACAAAAATTAGAAGGTGATGGTTGTTCGTTGTTCGAATCTGTAGCTTCATCCTATGGTTATGTTGATGCATCTCTGTGTTGTTCTACCATCCATTAATGGGGTATGAATGATTGAGGAAGAACTTGCTTAGTCATGGAATCTGGTGGGTGACGTGGCAATTAACAGGTGAAAGTAGTGGAAGATGTGGAATGAACGACATGGGGTAAAAATCTTTGGGAGCTCACCGCGAGGGTAAAGAATGTACGAGAGCGTCAACGAGGTTGAAACCCCGCAATAATTTCTAGCCACACATTGCGGTCAACCATGCTAACATCACAGTCAACTGCGGTGGTTGAGATTTAATTAATCTTCGTGCTCATTGTTGCCCCGCAGCACACCTCAACATATTTATCAAGCTATCGCTTGATTGCGCCTCTTGAACCTGCATGACCTTTATCATATGACAAACCTTCAGTTACTGTGGAACTCAAAGAATCAAAACTCTAGTTCATAAACCTGTCGCGTTCACCTTTTCAATACCCCTTTGACTCCCATACGGACTCGATAGGAAATAAAAACTGTTAGTTAATGATTTATCGGGTTTGATATTAAAGATAAAACCTAAGTACTTATCGACCCGATATCTGTCAGCGTCATACAGACCTGATAGGAAATAAAACTACCACTTAATGATTTATTGGGTCTGATTTCATAGATAGAACCTGATTACTTTCTGACCCGATATCCATCAGATCCTGTCTCTTTCGATGGACAGCTGAGATTGGCCTGGACTTCAGCGAATTAAACTATATTTGATACACCATTGCGTCCGATCTCTGAAATAAACCCCATTCTAGTTAACTACATGATTACCATCGGATCTGTGGCCTGTTGATCAGACGACCCAGATCTTCTCATGGGTTTATCACTTTTATATTTGGTTTTTCTTTCATATTTTTTTTATTTTTCTTTCATTTTGTGATAAAACTGAAAATAAAACTTAAATAACAATGGATGCTACAACATCTGGCTCCACCTAGGGATAGTGCTTTTGCCACAGAAGCACTAAGAACTGTAGATTAGTGCCTTCACCTTGGGCATGGAGTCATATATTGCTTAACCAATTCAAATTATATGGCATTTGTGCACTGAATTCACTCTGGTATCTATAATAATAGGATGCTTATGCTTCAGAATTGGAAGTAATGCTTGAGGTATTGCCCACTGATAGTGATCTGAAAATGAGATCTTAAATCAATATAAAGGTATTACAGACTCATGTGCAGGAATGCCTATATTACTTAGTGCAACGGATCAAAAAGATTGCAAATAATATAGATAATGAGCAGTTAGAAAACATAATAGACACACATATCAACACATCAAATAATCGAGTTCAACAGACTTTATGGCTACGTCTCCTGGTCCAACTTTCAGTGTCGACCTCTATATTATGTCTTCAAGAGCAGATTATTACAAGTGTGAGCTCACACTGAGTCTCAACACAACAGTGACAAAACAATAGGGATTTACTTGAAATCCTCAAGTCTACAAGAGTACACAGACTCTCCCTCTTGCTCTTTGTCCTCTGCTTTCTCTCTGTCACAACAACCGCCTCCCTTTGTCTTTGCCATTGAATGGATTTTAAGCCTATTGGTGATGTTAGTTTGCATTCCTTTCTCGGGCTTTCTGGCTCCCAACCCCTATCCATTCATCTCCCTTTCGAGCGTTAAACAATCATTGTAAAACACTAAAGGTATGGTGGCCACCTGTTTGTAACGGAAAGGAACACTGGCACAGGTGAAATCCCAGAAACACTCTTCTCTGTTTACATAGAGAAATACACAAAATAAACTGAAAAATCCAACAAAACACTTTTTATTGGACTTCAAATGATATCAAATCGCGTCCCTAATCCCTATCGGGTCCGTGTTATATCGTTGTCGCAAGCCCACCGTTGATCTGCGACCTTTCAATCCAACGGCTGACAGCCATTTCGGGTGGCCCATTTGCATGGAGGTTACCCGCCCAAAAAGGCAGTTTCCTCTCTCTTGTGGGGTGCTATGCACTGACCGGTGTATGGAATCAGGTAGAGCCTCTCCAATACCACTTACTGCTTGAGGCCCGCCCAAAATCCTGCTTACCACGGAACTCAAATAACATAAAGCTGCATCTATAAACCTTTTAGGTCTGACTTTATCGCTTCGGGTCATTTCCTTTTGTATTTTAGTTTTATAACGGAAATGCGCAAATACACAGAAAAATCCTGACAAATCCTTTTATACCGGAACTCAAATTATATCAAGCCACATCTATAATTCCTTTCAGGTCCGGCTTTATCGCATGTCAACAACCCTTTGTATTACCCAATCACCGATCACTCCAATCTGCCTTATCAGCTATCGGCTCATCGCATGACCCGCGGTTCATTAGCATCACCACTTATGTTGTTATGATGCGATAAATCGCAATCGCATATCGTTTAAGCCTCAAGCCCTCAGTAAGTCCTCCTTTGTGTTATAGCGATGCGATATTGCGAGTTGATCTAGACCGTTGATCTGTACGCTCGATCAATGGTCCTCGTTAAATCGCGTTGATCGCTATCGCGATTTCCATAAGGCCACCTCTGATATACTCTGTTGGCCTCTCTCGATTGCGATATCCTGATTCAATCTGGACCGTTGATCTGTCCGATCCAACGGCTCTGGTGCAACGGCATTTGAACCTCTGATAGCTCTGCTTTCCGCCATTCTTTAGTGTTTTCCTCTTTGATAGGGTTTTTCAATAGTTTTAAAGACTTGGACTTAGAGGGTTTAAGATCCATTTTGGATCATGCCTTCCCACTGAAGAGCTTTTGGACCACCAAAAGTTGGTTTTTAGGCATCGATCAAGTGAGGATACAACTTCGTCACTTATTTAACTTCTATCCATCATGCTTTGCTTGGATTTGAACCTTTGAGCCCTATTCTCTAGTACTCAACATCCCCTCCACGTATAGTTCTCACCTTCCTGTCCAGAACTGTATCTTTCTGTAACTCATCGAGATATTCAGGCAACAGATCCTTAATAGAAGGCAACTGACTTTGCTCTTCAGGATCTTCAATCAATGAAGGTTCATACAATCTCAAGTTTTCTGCATTAATGACTGAATAGATCTGCATATAAGCTGTAAAATCAAGGCGAAAAGCATTTTCACCAATTTTATCAAGTATCTCGAAAGGTCCATACCTTATTGGTTTTAGCTTCTTACCTTCACCTTGCATTCTGTCTTTGCTGATGTATAGTCGGACTTGACCACCAACTTGGAAACTATGCTCAACCCGATGCTTATCATGTCTTGCCTTGTACTTGGCTTGACTTCTTTCCAGCTATTCCTGTACTACCTAGTGAATTTCCTGGATTTGTTCAATAAACTTGGTTGCTTTGTCCACATCACTGTGTCCATCAACTGCTATGTCTTTACCAAAGACAAAATCCAAGGGAGACTTTGGTATAAAACCAAAACAAGTCTCAAAAGGAGATCTCTAAGTAGAAGAGTGCTTGGCACAGTTGTAAGCATGCTGCACATAACACAAATGCTCATCCCAAAGCTTCGGATGCTTGCTGCAATAGCCTCTGAGCAACTGGATCACTGTCCTGTTGACCACTTCTGTCTGACCATCTGTCTGTGGATGAAATGTTGTGCTCTTCTTCAACTTGGTGTCCATCAACTCCCATAGACTTGACCAAAACTTCCCAACAAATCGAGAATCTCGATTAGATACAATAGAAGTGGGTAACCCAAAATGAACCCATACATTCTGAAAGAACAACTTTTCTATTTGTTTAGTTGTAACCTATTTGTTACATGGTATCAAAATACACATTTTACTGAACCTATCCACAACAACATACAAATAATCATGACCCTTTCTAGATTTTGGCAATCCCCCAACAAAGTCCATGGAAACACTTTCCCAAGGACGAGAAGGAATTGGAAGTGGAGTGTACAAGCCTAATTTTCTATTACTGGGCTTACTTGTAGCACACATAGTACACCCTTTGATATATCTAGAAATTGTCTCATGCATTCTTGGCCAATAGTAGAAGTATGTGCTTACACCAAAATGACCTGATATTAGAGAAGTATGTGCTTCTCGAATCATGTTAACTTTTTCAACTTGTGGAATGCATAACTTTCCCAAATGATATAAGAGTTGGTCCTTTACATAATAGTCCAATTCTTCTACCTGTTTGCCATGACTTACAGTTGCATATATATCTTTAAAATCTACATCTTGAGCATATTGTTCAATGTAACTTTCATGCATTACTGAGTTATGCTTAAGTATAGTAGATGCATTTATGATTGGTCTTGATAACATGTCTGCAACCTTATTGTGTATGCCCTTCTTATATCTGATGACAAGATGAAATTGTTGTAGAAAACCCATCCACCTATAATGTCTTGATTGTTACAATTTAGTTTATGAGTGCAAATATTGATGTGGTTGATGATCTGTATGTATGATTGTTTCCTTACCCATTAGTTAATGTTTCCACTTTTTCACACTTTTTATTAATTCATACAATTCTTTATCATATGTTGGATAATTAACTACTGCAAAAGTAAATGTCTCAGAATGATAACATATGGGTTTTCCATGTTTCATCAACACTGCTCCCATGACATAGTCACTGGCATCTGTCTCAATCTCAAATGGATGTTGAAGATCTGGCAGTGCTAGTACTTGTGTTGTACTAATTTTCTCTTTTAAGGCGTCGAAGGCTTTCTACTATTTGCCTCCCCACTGAAACACATGTTTCAATCCTGTTAAAGCATGTAATGGAGCTGCAATCAATGAAAAGTTAGCAATAAACTTTCTCCAGTATTGTGCTGCCCCTAGGAAACTCCTAACCTCCGTAGCAGATTTGGGTTTAGGCCAGTTCACAATGACTTCAACCTTAAGGGATCTATCTTCAATTCACCACCCCCTACAATATGACCCAAATAATTTAAAGATGTTCTGCCAAATTCACATTTTGACAGTTTTACATAGATATTTTCTCTTTTTAAAACATCTAAAGTCTGCTTTACATGCTTTACATGGTCTTCCCATGTCTTACTAAAAACAAGAATGCCATCTAAATAAACAATTACAAAATCATCAATAAAAGGTCTAAGTACATCATTCATAACTCTCATAAATGTAGCAGGTGCATTATTTAAGCCAAAAGGCATAACCAACCATTCATACAGTCCTTGCTTTGTCTTGAAAGCAGTCTTCCATGCATCCTGTTCTGCAACTCTAACTTGATGATAACCACTTCGTAAGTCTAACTTAGAAAAGTAAACTGCTTCTTTCAATTGATCTAATAGATCATCAATACGAGGAAGAGGATAACGATTCTTGATCATTATTTTATTTAGTGCTCTATAATCAATGCACATTCTCCACGATCCATCTTTCTTTCTCACCAGCATGATTGGAGATCCACATGGTGATGTGCTTGGTCGCATAAACCCTTTTTCAAGCAACTCCTATACCTGCTTCTTTATCTCTGCATTCTCTAAAGTTGACAACCTTTACATTCCAATGTTAGGTAATGGAGCATCTTGCTATAGACAAATATCATGTACTATTCCCCTTTTGGGTGGCAAACCTTTAGGTTCTTGAAATAGGATATCATATTCTGAAACAACTTTAACTAAATCATCTTTCTGTTTAGAATCACAGCTTTCAAATGCATTGGATTTTTCAGGATCCTTTGCCTTTACAACCATTAGTAAAAACTGCTTACTTGAATTCACAATTCTTTTCATCTGTCCTAAATTTATGAGAGAATAATTACCTTTGAGTTTATGAGTTCTTACAATATATTCTATTCCATCTTTAGTGAGTTGATACTTATTTTCAGCTCTATAGAAAATAGGTTTCCTATCATACAAGTATGGTCTTCCCAAAACAATACCACATATATCCAATGGAACTATATCTAACTCAACCTCATCTACAAATGTTGATCCAATAGCAAACCTAAGTTTACATTTTCTCGTTACTTGTAGCTTTGTTTTATCACACACCCAACCTAATGGTTATGGCTTCTCATGAGGTTTTGTTTGTAATCCCAACTTCTTTACAATTGTTTCAGAAATCAAATTTACTTGTGATCCACTATCAAACAAAGTATCAATCTTATTGTGCTTGGAAATTACTCTAATACAAAAAAGCTCATTTATTTCTCTCTAATTACTTTCATTATCAACAGATTGTGCAGAATTACTAGTGGATGCTTCAGAATCTTTACCTTTAATACCTGTGGTTGTAACTGTTGTTTCATCGCCTGAATTTGATCCCAAGTCCTATTGAACAGCTGCAACATTCTTTCTCTCCTTACCACCGAACTTCTTAGGTCTCCGTTCTGGATGCAAAGACCAACAGTGTGCCTCATCGTGTCCTTTTTTCTTGCAATGAGTGCATGAAGGTTTATCCTTCTTTACAGTGTTTTCTTTCCTCTCCTTCCATTTTAGTTTCTTCTTTTCCTTGTTCTTTCTTATAGAATATTTAGATGTTCCCCCAATCTCTGGGTTTACATTCTTACCTCTAGCTTCTAGATGTGTGGCTTGAACTGATACATCATCTAAGCTAGTGGGATTAAACATGAGAATAGTATGCTTTAAATATCTATGAAGACCACCTATATACTTCAATAAAGTCTTAGGTGATTCTAATGATATTCCTAGAGTTAAAGCTCTCTTTCTGAATTCCTGAGTATAACTTTGTACACTCTGACCCTTCAATTGGCGAAAAGTTTGCCAACTCATCATTGCCTGATGCATGTAAGCTAAAGGATAGAATTTCTTTTTGATAGCAGAAACAATTTCATTCCAGGTAGAAATGATTTTACCATGTTTTTGTAGATCAGCGTGTGTCTTTCCTTCCCACCATACTAGTGCAGTTCCTCCAAGTCGAAGGCTATCCAACTGAATCTTTCTCCTTTCTGAATCAATGTTCTACACCCTGCAATATACATCAATCTATCTTATCCAATTATCTAGCTTCTCTACATTTAGTTCTCCATCATAAATTGGAAAATCAAACTTCACATCTAATTTAATCAAGGAAGTTTTCTTCTTTTTCTTATCAAGGCTAGTTTTATGCGAAGAAGATGATGAGGATGATGATGGTGATGATGGAGGAGATGGTGGAGGAGGCATTTCCCGTTTCATTTTGCCTTCTGTAGGGGCAAATAGAAAAGTTTCCTCTGCTCCTTTGTCTGGTTTAGGTGTTGAAGTGCTTTCACCTCGACCCTTCTTAAATTCCAGATACTTCTCTTCCACCATGGCTTGCATGGCCTTAAAATTTTTTATAAATTGAGATTTTGATCCCAATGAAGCTTCTTCTGCCATTCTCCTCTGAGAATAGATTCTTCCAATCTCTGGATTAGCCTCAACAAGTTCTCCTTCTCCTAGTCTGAGCTTTGATCTAGTTAGCATTCAAAATCCAACACAAGCTTGTCTAACCTTAACAAAACCAAATGCTCTGATACCACTTGATCTGAAAATGAGATCTTAAATCAATATAAAGATATTACAGACTCCTGTGTAGGAATGCCTATATTACATAGTGCAACGGATCGAAAATATTGCAAATAATATAGACAATGAGCTGTTAGAAAACATAACAGGCACACACATCAACACAACAAATAATCAAGGAGTTCACCAGACTTCCTAGGTATGTCTCCTAGTCTAGCTTTCAGTGTCGACCTCTATATTATGTCTTCAAGAGCAGATTATTACAAGTGTGAGCTCAAACCGAGTCTCAACACAACAGTGACAAAACAATAGGGATTTACTTGAAATCCTCAAGTCTATAAGAGTACACAGACTCTCCCTCTTGCTCTTTGTCTTCTGCTTTCTCTCTGTCTCAACAACAGCCTCCCTCTGTTTCTGCCATTGAATGGCTTTTAAACCTATCAGTGGTGTCGGTTTGCATTCCTTTCTCAGGCTTTCTGGCTCTCGGCCCCTGTCTGTTCATCTCCCTTTTGAGTGTTAAACAATCATTGTAAAATGTTGAAGGTATGGTGGCCACCTTTTTGTAACGGAAAGGAGCACTAGCGCGGGTGAAATCCCAGAAACACTCTTCTCTGTTTACACAGAGAAATACACATAATACACTGAAAAATCTAATAAAACACTTTTTATTGGACTTCAAATAATATCCAATCATGTCCCTAGTCCCTATCAGGTCCGTGTTATATCACTGTCGCAAGCCCACCGTTGATCTCCGACCTTCCAGTCCAACTGCTGACAGCCATTTCGGACGACCCATTTGCACGGAGGTTATCGGTCTGAAAAGGCGGTTTCCTCTCTCCAGAGGGGTGCTACATGTCGGCCAGTGTATGGAATCGGGCGGAGCCCATCCAATACCACTTACCGCCTGAGGCCTGCCTGAAATCTCGCTTACCATGGAACTCAAATATCATAAAGCCACATCTATAAACCTTTCGGGTCTGGCTTTATCACTTCGGGTCATTTCCTTTTGTATTTTGGTTTTAGAACGGAAATGTGCAAATACACAGAAAAAGCCCGACAAATCCTTTTATATCGGAACTCAAATTATATCAAGCCGTGTCTATAATTCCTTTCAGGTCCGGCTTTATCGCATGTCAACGACCCTTTTTATTACCCGATCACCAATCACTCTGATCAGCCTTATCGGCTATCAGCACATCGCATGACCCACGGTTCATTGGCATCACCCCTTGTGTTGTTGTGATGCGATAAATCGCAATTTCATATCGCTTAAGCCTCAAGCCCTCATTAAGTCTTCATTTGTGTTATAGCGATGCGATATTGTGAGTTGATCTGGACTGTTGATCTGTGCACTCGATCAACGGTCCTCGTTAAATCACGCTGATCACTATCGTGATTTCCATAAGGCCGCCTCCGATATACTCCACTAGCCTCTCCCAATTGTGATATCCCAATTCAATCTGGACCGTTGATTTGTCCGATCCAACGGCTCTGGTGTAGCAGCATTTGAACCTCTGATAGCTCTATTTTCTGCCATTCTTTAGTGTTTTCTTCTTCGATAAGGTTTTTCGATAATTTTAAAGACTTAGAATTAGAGGGTTTAGGATCCATTTTGGATTAGACAGGCAGCTATAGAGTTTCACCATCAAGATTCTCTGTAGTAGTTTTCTTAAGGATTCTCATCAAAGTTTTGTTAGTGGATTCAACCAATCCATTTCCCTGTGGATGATAAGAAGTTAAATGAGATAAAATAGCATTATACTTCTGACAAAAAGCAACAAACTTACTTGAATTGAACACATGAGCATTGTTTGTTATGACTTTGACAGGGCATCCAAGTCTGTTGAACATGCGTTCCTCATATGTCTTGAGATCCTCATAGGACCAAGCCAAACCATCAGTGTATTTCCTGAAAAGCTTAATATATCTCTCCTTATAATTAAGTGAAACTTCCTTGAACAATTTAACCAACTTGGGCTCCTTCTGGGTTCCAATATTGTGATCTTGAATCTGTTCATCCTGTGAAAGGAAACCATCACCTGTTCCTTCTTTAGAATAGGCTCCATTAAACAAGCACTTCCACACCCCTTCTGTTTGTAGCTCTGTATTTACACAGGTTGAAGTAAGCTGCCTCTGGTTATCTTCAGCCAATTCTGCATTGTCATGCAGCATGAAGCAAGAAAAGTCATCTTTTTCCTGGCTATATATAGGTGAATTATTTGCTTCATTATTTGTGATTGTTCTAATAAATCTTGTTTCTTTGTACAACCTCCTTTTTTCCCCACCAAAAATTGGTATGACAACATAAGAAAAATCTAGTTTCAAAACACCACCCAATTTAGCCCCCCATGACCTAGATAGTAACATTCCAAACCTAGCAGGGGTATCTGCTACCACTACATCCATTACCAAACTTTTGGTTGGAATCTGAGCTAGTGACACCACCATATCTTTAATGCCCCCCAAACACTTGACTTTATGCGAATCAAAAGAATATAAGTCTCTGTAAGGCTTAGTAACTTGTAGGTTTAGCTGTTTCATCACTAATAATGGCATAAGGTTATGTGAGGCTCTTGAATCAAACACACAATTGTGCAAGAGTAAATCATGAACCAATAAAGAAATGTAGAAAGGAGGTGTTGAAGAATCTACCTCCTCCACATGTGAACCAAAAACCACTACTGGTTTATCTTCTTGCAAATTCACAATGTCATTTATATTCACATTCTGAGATGGATTGATAAACTCTATATAATTTCTCTTTGATAAGTTGGTGTTTTGACTAACTCTGTTAGGGGCATTTGAATTCTGATTTTTTCTAATTCTTTAGTTAAACTAAACACATGACCCTGTTTAGTGTTCTTTTCATCTTCATCTTCACTTCTCTTCCTGACTGAAATCTCTTGTGGAATGGAAACAAGTTTTTCTAAATGAATTTTTTCACTTTTGTCTTGAGAAGACTCACCTTGAAGCATTTGAGTCTTGCTACTTGTATTTTGTTGCTGCTTTCCTTTATTCAATTATTTTGCAGGCTGTGGTTCTTGTTCTTGTGGAGTCGCCTTTTGTAAGGGAGCTGGAACTTGTTGCTCACCTTCATCTTCTTGACTTCTAGATATTTTCCTTGATCTCAAGTCATATTTATTATGTAGTTTTGCCTGCATAAAATCAGAAAACTGCTTCCAACATTCATAAATTTCATTATCATCATAGATGACATATGTTTCACTATATTCTCCTCCCTCAACATCTAGTTCATCTTCATCTACTGCATACAATGTGAAAATATGGTCATCATGATCCTTTGAATGCTCTGGTACTCCATCAAGATCTGCCTCTATATACAGTGGTGCTTGGATCTGATCTTGATCTTTTCTCTTCCCTTGTACAATTTGCAGAGGTTGTCTTTTATATTGAGGATTAAAATTTATATTTTGCTATACTTGTCTCTGAGAATTCTTACTCTCTAATTCCAATTTAATCAATTTATTAGACAAATTTCTAATTACATTATTCATATCCTCTAATGTTTGATCTTGAGAGGATTCTACTTTAGTCTTTCCCTTATCTTGGATAGGTTGTGCATCTGGTGTTTTACCTGAAGCCACCAGATTAGCTACTGTCTCTAATGCATCTGTTTAGATCTGATCAAGGGTTGTGGATCTCCTCTCCCTCAATGTGAATCCAAAATTTGACTTAAAAGCCCCTACAAAAGTTATTTTTTCACCAGTAGGAGGGGGCTTAATCTCCATTGGAAGACTATTATACAATATATTGAACCTTTTGATGAATTCAACTACAGTTTCATCAGATTTCTTCTTTATAGCATTAAACTCTGTGAGTGAATACCCATGGTATCTTTTTTCTCCCCATCTCTGGGTGTTCCATCTTTTCCCAAGAAGGAATAGAGTTATTAAGAATCCCTTTAAACCATTTTCTTGCTTTTCCATCCAAGGATTGAACAAAAAGTCTTAGAATAACATCCAAATGTTCAACATTTAGGTTTTCTGCAAAATTACAAAATGTTGATATATGATTCTCTGTTGTTTGTTCATCCTCCCCTGTGAAATGAGGAAGAATCTTCAAGTATTATTATGGAATTTGATTCAACTGTTGTTGAAATTGAATAGGTGCATACCTATTCATAAAAAATGCAGGTGCTACCATATTTTCTCCTGAATTTACTGAACCTTGATTACCAGCAAATGTGGACCCTGACTGAGGAGTAAATGGAGTGTGCAAAGATGGTAATGTAGTTATAGGTTCAGGCTAAATAACTATAGCAGATATTGAAAAAGAAACAGACTCTAAAGACTGTTCCTGACAGTTCGGTTCTTGGAATGAATTGGATGTAGAAGGTGACTCTTGGTCAATAAAAGATGAATGTGAAAGATGTGATGAACTGTTGCCTGGTGTAGACAGTGTAGGACTTGGTGTAAGTGGAGTTTTAGGCCTTCCAACCTTCTTGGAAACTATCCTCTCAGGATCTGAAAGGGCTCGAACTTTCTACTGTGAGGTATCTGACCTTGTATGGGGTCTCTTTGGAGCCAAAGTTATTTCTTTTATTCAAAATAGCCAAATATTTCCTCCTCACTGAACAACAAGAGGAAAATATTAAAAACCCAGGGAAAAGTGTTCTTGTCTTCTCTCCCCGGCAACGGTGCCAATTAATGTTGCACCTTAAGAAACCAATTTCCTGGCTGTGTACAAATTGTGCTTAAGACATTAATGTTTATAATTATTGTCACTTGTTTGTCACTTAATTGTATGTTGTATTCTCAGATGAAGGACCTGAAAGACTTGGTTTTAAACCCTCAATACTTAGGTGACATGAAAATCTCAGAATGCCATTTGATTGTTGAATATAAATGATGAATGAAGAAAGCTTGAAGAAGTCATAAACAATATGTTGTTTTACACAGAATCTACTATCTGTGACACTTTGAGAAGTTAAAGATAATATGATGTCTTACATAGAAACTATTATCTGTAACTTTAGGAGAATTGCAGAGATGGGAACATCAAGTATAGGAGCACTCTTTTAAGGGATTTTAACTTCATTTACATAAGCAAATAAAGACCTGCAACTTCATTACCATACTTAAAGGAAGAAAACATTTAATGACACATAACAGAGAAGTCACAAAATCATACCTAATAATGTATGGAAAACTTCTGATTCTTCATTAATCAACTGTTGTATCAGGAATAAAATGGCCTAGTCTCGAGGTTCTCCAAAGTTCAAACCCCTTTTTTCTATAATATTGCCTCTTTATACATCATAGGATAGTTAATAACCACCCAAAATTGTCAAACTACCTAACTATCCTCTAACTGCTTTGAAGTAAAAATTATTACAGAATATTACATAGAGGGTAAAAGACACCTCATTCTCAAGAAAATAGAATAACAAGAAGTAACAAAAATTAGAAGGTGATGGTTGTTCGTTGTTCGAATCTATAGCTTGAGCCTATGGTTATGTTGATGCATCTCTGTGTTGCTCTACCATCCATTAATGGGGTATGAATGATTGAGGAAGAACTTACTTTCTTAGTCATGGCATCTGGTGGGTGACATGGGAAATTAACATATGAAAGCAATGGAAGATGTGGAATGAGTGACGTGGGGCAGAAAGCTTTGGGAGCTCACCGTGGGGGTAAAGAATGTACGGGAGCTTCAACGAGGTTGAACCCCCGCAGTAATTTATGGCCACACATTGCGGTCAACCATGCTAATGTCACGGTCAACTGTGGGCGTTGAGCTTTAATTAATCTTTGTGCTCATTGTTTCCCCACAAGACACCTCAACGTACTTATCAAGATATCTCTTGATCACGCCTCTTGAACCTGCATGACCTTTAGCATATGGCAAACCTTCGGTTACCATGGAACTCGAAGAATCAAAACTCTAGTTCATAAACTTGTCATGTCCACCTTTTCAATGCCCCTTTGACTCCCATACAGACCCGATAGGAAATAAAAACTGCCAATTAATGATTTATCAGGTCCAATATTAAAGATAAAAACCAAGTACTTTCCAACCCGATATCCATTGGTGTCATACGGACCCGATAGGAAATAAAACTGCCACTTAATGATTTATCGAGTCTGATTTCAAAGATAGAACTTGATTACTTTCCGACCCGATATTCGACTTGATATCTGACTCGATATCCGTCGGATCCCGTCTCTTTCGATGGACGGTTAAGATTGGCCCAGAATTCAGCGAATTAAACTGTATTTGATACACCATCGCGTCTGATCTCCACAATAAACCCCATTCTAGTTAACTATGCAATTTCCGTCGGATCTGTGGCCTGTCGATCAGACGACCCAAATATTCTCGTGGGTTTATCACTTTCATATTTGGTTTTTCTTTCATATTTTTTATTTTTCTTTCATTTTGTGATAAAACTGAAATTAAAACTTAAATAACAATGGATGCTACAACAGGGTTACCTAGAACTCAAAGAGGAAATGATTCCATTTATGTTGTGGTAGATAGATTTTCTAAAATGGCACATTTCATTGCATGTAAAAAGACTAGTGATGCAACACATATTGCTAATATGTTTTTTTCAGAGGTTGTAAGGTTACATGGATTGCCTATAAGTATTGTGTCTAATAGGGATACAAAGTTTGTTGGGCATTTCTGGAGAGCTCTTTGGAAGAAACTAGGTGCTAACCTTAGTTTTAGGTCAGCACATCACCCTCAAACAGATGGACAGACGGAAGTGGTAAACAAAAGCTTGGGAAACATATTGATAAGTTTAGTGTATCAAAATCCTAAGCAGTGGGATTTAGCACTTGCTCAAGCTAAGTTTGCTTATAATGACACTCCAAACCAAAGTACTAGAATGATTCCATTTCAGATTTTTTTTGGAATGAATCCAAGAGGTGTGTATGAGGTCAGAAATTTGGGTAAACAGGAGACAATAAGTGCAAAAGATGTCAAAGAAAAATTACAGGAAAGCAATGGAAAATACAAACAGAGAGCGGATATGAGGAGGAGAGAAAAATAATTCCAAGTGGGAGATCTAGTGATGGTATACATGAGATAAGAAAGATTTCCTGTTGGGACTTACAATAAACTAAAGACGAAAAGATAGGGCCATGCAGAATTGTGAGGAAGTTTTCAACTAATGCTTATGAAATTGAATTGCCAGAAGGGATTGGAATATCACCTATCTTCAATGTGGCAAATTTGTAACCATACAAAGAGACAGAGATAAAGCTATAGAAGGAACCTACAGAAGATGAAGTTCAAAATTTAAACTGGGAAGAACAAATGTCAAAGACAGTCAAGAAAGAGGTGGACGCTGTTTTGGAGAAAAGAGTATCCAAAAGAACCAAAGGACAACTTTATTTTCAGTGTCTAGTCAAATGGAAGGGACAACCAGTGGAGGATGCTAGGTGGATAACAACAACAGAATTACAAAAGCATGGAGTAAATCCTGAAAGTTTGATGAAGAATTATTTTCTTCCCCAGGAGTCTGCTGCAGGAGCATCCAGACTTAGCCAACAATGTGATTGTCTGTTCACATGTTGTGGCTAACAAGAGATGAGTTTCATTAACCTGAGTGGTCAAAATTAGTTTTAGTAGAGAGGGTTGGATCTCTCGAATTTAACTTTGCTTTAATTATTGTAATAATTAAATCACTGTATTATTTTTAGGCTAAGAGATAAGTTGTTAATATAGGTGTGTATCAGAGCTTAAGAATAGGGATTTAATTGTTAGACTGATAAAAATAGAGATTGAGTTGCCAATGCAGTTAGGATAGGATTTGATTCATAAAAGGAAAAAGAATGTAATGATAGAGAGATGAGATGATCGAGAATAGAGTAAGGGAGAGGTGTGACAGAGATAGGGTTTGAGATTGAAACGGAGGTCAAACAAACTGTTGTAATCGAGCCAAGAGGGCCAAGACTCTGTACTTTCCATTTGTTGAATAATTGATTGAAGTGTGTTGTGGACGCACTGTTCTGGTGCATAAATTCTCTTATGACTGTGTATCGACGTTCTGGACCCTAATCGGGTATTTTCTTTGTTCATACATTTTATTTATAAATCACAATCAATTAGTGTTAAGCGTTAAGACTGAGTTTAAGTGCTAAACTTTCCTTAAGCGCCTTTATTAAAAGTATGAATTAAGCACATGGATGGTATTGATAAGTGGGAAGCGGTATCTTGCGCGCCCTAAATGTTGTAAACGATATTCCTAAAATTCATGCGATTAACCTTGGCAGGCGACATGTAGCATGGGAAAACCACTTTTCTCGTGCGCTCTTGACCTGATATCGGTCGTGCAAGATTTCACGCGAGATTGCGCGACAGCCATTTGATTGGACGGGTCACATCAATAGCGGAGATCGTCCAGGTAAGTTGGTGAGAGGATGATGTGATATTCGTTGGATCTAGAGAAGTGAGATCAACAACGTGGATTGAAGTGCTTGATAAAAGAAGAAGTCAACACGGGACCGACAATGATTTGTCAGACAAGCGGGACCCTCCGGGGGAAAATCCACGTATAGAATCTGTTTGTGCGCAGCTGATTGGTTACAAAGTTAACCAGTAGTTGAATTACAGACTACCACCTCATTTTCGTCAACCTCCTGTGTCATTTAGTGTTTGGATTTGTATGGTAATGTTTTTGAATGTTACATTTGTTGTGTTATTTTCTGTATGTGTATGTAATTGTCTATTAGTAATTAGTTGGTGATGAAGAAAGGAGACAATCTTGTCAATAGTTTGCTGGAGGATTGATACTGCACAATTATTTCATTTAATTTTAGGTATCACAACTTTTGACAACTAATTAATTCTTAATAGTGTCCCTCCAAGTATTACTAAATATATCTTGAATAGTAATTTTAATTTTAAATTTTCTCAGTTACCTCAATCTATTGAGATGATAGATATTGTTAATAACTTTAATGATGAAATTTGATGAAATAAAAATTTTGAATCCAAAGTGACAATGCAATAGTGTTGAAGGACAAAAAATGTCAATAATAAAAATGTAGCAATAGCCTTCATTGTGATCAATCTCAAACTATTTTCTTTTACTATTCTTCTTGTAACCCTTGTTAGTTTTTCCATCATTTTATATCAATTATATGAAAATGGCAGTTGAAATTGTAAACCATTCAAATCTTTAACCCAAACTATTGTAGTAAATATGTTACCTTCTCTCTCTTTCTCTCCAATATTAATAGGTTGAATTACTATAACAAAAAAATCAATGCACATTGTTAATAATTTTTTTGTGCTTACATTAAAATCAATCACACTGTTAATCCAATCATTTAAAAATTAATGTACCATCATACACCGAGTTACATCAAATCATAAATCAACATCTACACTAAAATCAATGCATCTAATTCAAGCAATCAAATAGGATTTGATAAAAACATCTACATTAAAACCAATGTATCTAATGCAAGCAATCAAATAGAATTAGAAAACAACATCTACACTGAAATCAATGCATCTAATGAAAGCAATCAAATAAGATTAGAAATCAACATATAAACTGAAATTAATCCATCTAGTGCAGGCAGTCAAATATAATAAAAAATCAACATCTACTCTAAAATCAATACATCTAGTGCAAGCAATCAAATAGAATTAGAAATCAACATCTACATTGAAATCAATGCATCTAGTGCAAGAAATCAAATATAATTAGAAAACATCTAGACTGAAATCAATGCATCTAGTGCAAACAATCAAATAGGATTAGAAATCAACATCTACATTGAAATCAATGCATCTAGTGAAAACCATTAAATATCATTAAAAATCAACATCTACATTGCATCTAGTGCAAGCAATCAAATAGGATTATAAATATCCATCTATAATGAAATCAATGCATCTATTGCAAGCAATCAAATAGAATTAGAAACTGAAACCAATGCATCTAATGCAAGAAATCAAATAGGATTATAAATCAACATCTACACTGAAATCAATGCATCTAGTGCAAGCAATAAAATATCATTAGAAATCAACATCTACACTGAAATCAATGCATCTAGCGCAAGCAATCAAATAGGATTAGAAATCACTATGTACACTGTAATTAATGCAGTGAAAAAAAATTCTTCTCCCTCTCCCCCATCCATCTATATCTATATCTCCCTCCATCTCTGTCTCTCTATCTCACCCCTAAACATACACACTCTCTCCATCTCTCCCTTGTCACTCCCTCCCTCTCTCTCCACTTTTCTTTCTCTATGTCTTTCTTCTTCCCTTCATCTCTCCCCTTCTAACTCCATCCCTTTATCTCACCCTCTCTCCTCCTCTCTCTTTCCCTTCCTCTTTGTCCCTTTCTCTCCCACCTCCCTCTCTCCCCCCCCATCTCTCTCTCTCTCTCTTTGCCCTCCAACACTGTCGCTTTCTCCATCCCTCCCTCCTTCTTTCTCTCCCTCCTCCATATTTGTGTCTCTGTCTTTGTCTCTCTCCCTCTCTCATTCCTCTCCTTCTCTCTCTATTCATTCCTCATCTCCCTTCTAATTTAGTTTATCTCCTCCAATGTAAGAAACGAAATAGGATTAGAAATCATCATCTACGCCAGAATAAATTCATCTAATGTAAGAAATATTCTTCCCTCCCCCACTCCATCTATATCTATATCTCCCTCCATCGTTCCTTCTTTGTCTCTCTATCTCACCCCTCCCAAACGCACATTCTCTCTCTCTCTCTCTCTCTCTCTCTCTCTCTCTCTCTCTCTCTCTCGGATTTGAACATATGACATATGGCCTCTCTGTCCACAACATGCCTTGGGAAGATGGTTTAACCAATTCATCTAACCCTGTGCACACATATAATTCTTGAGGGTTAGATGAATTGGTTAAACCATCTTCCCAAGGCATGTTGTGGACAGAGAGGCCATATGTCATATGTTCAAACCTAGTGAAGTCCCTCAAAGTTGCTAGTTTCTATTTACTATATTCCCAACAAAAAACACCCCAACAATCCCTTTT
>APFE030773450.1:1561-15027 GCA_000404065.3 Pinus taeda
CTGAACAGGTCGTAGACACACGAGAATGGCACCTGTGTGGTCGCATGATCAGGGAAGTCCTCGTCAAGTGGAAAGACACCTCTTCGGAAGATGCAACCTGGGAACCAACCACTATTCTTTAGCAGTTTCCGTAGCTTTAGCCTTGAGGACAAGGCTATTCTTAAGGGGGAGGGCATGTTAGGGTCCCACCCTAACCCCCTTATTTATGTAGTAGGATCAAGTCATAGTAAAGAGTCAATAAAGCCCATATTAATAATTGTAAGTGGTTAACCCACATTTAATGACGGGACCACAATTAGTTGCAAATGGGCCATGGTATTAGATAGATGGTATTAATAAGAACCATGGTATTTATCCATGGCATTGCATGTATGAGTCATATATAAAGGATAGAGACTCCTTGTGAGGGGCATCATGTCTTATTTTGTCATCGAGCTCTGCTCTATTGGAGGTTGCCCCCTCAAAGAGGCAAGTGAACATTGCTTTTTGAATAATAAAATATTCACTGTTGTTTCTCACTATTCTATGTTCTGGGTATATTTCTTTGCATATTCGGTATTTTGGTATCATCTTGCAGGTTAAGAGCATACCAAGTACTTGTGCATACAACACCATCACTTACAAGTTTGTTACAAACTATCGAGTTGATAAAAGTAAAGTAGGAAACCCTAGGAGTTGCAGCATTATTGCTGCAATACTAGTGCTCACCAGTAGCGACAACACTTGGTGACACACTAGTATAATTCCAGCTTCTTTCCTTGGTTAACTCTTTTGTGCAGGGTCTTGGTTATTCAAGTGTATTGATTCATCATGTATATTAATTTGGTCTCCCCACTTATCCCATGAATAAAGATGTCCCCTCTATACCTCTCTCTTGGTTGAACACATAATAAAATTAAGATATATTGCAAAGTTTTTAGTTGGGAAGGGTAGTGAAGTTCACGAACTTAATATTTTCAGAGTATCTTTTTTCATTTCTGGTGTTGCTTTACTACCAATAGTCTTAGACAGTACCCTGGCGGAGTCACTTTAGGAACATAAACATTGCTCCGCTGCCAGCGAGCCTAGAAAATACCTTGTAGAGTTTCTTGCTTCACCTCTCTAGGAAGGAAGCATTTCTCTTCTTTCACCTTTATTTAGTTATTTTATAGGATTGTGCATTGGCACTTATTCATTTTATGGGCAGAAGAGGGATCCCAACTTATTGAGAGAAGAAGAGGTTGTTCCTTAAGAGAAGCATATAAAGACCTTTGTTTTAGGTTTTCTCGTTTACATTTTTTCCCTTCTCCTCCTCTACTAATTGGATAGGCATGAAAGCACTAAAACATAAAAACCAAGTGTGGGTGTGAGGTTAACTTGAATAGATATAGGTTCATGGTTTAACCAAACCTATCCTCACTGATGGATCTTATTTTTCGTCAGAACTTCATCAGCCATATGGTATCACTGACATAAGGAAGATGGACATAAGGTCAGCCAAATGTTGAAGTGTCACAAAGTCCTTTTCTATTTTTCCACATTCCCTTTGAGCCAACAGAGCATATCCATGTACAATCTCACAAAATGAAAAAAAAAACAACAAAAAAAAGGAAACAAAATCAGAAGAGAAGACAAAAAATGGCTAAAGTAAAACATGATGTGAGACCAAAATCATAGGAAAACAATATAAACTATGGGAAATGAATGCAGGATGGGTATTTAGGTAAACTAAAATGAAAATAGGCCTACTCCTAACCAAACCATCTAGAAGGTCGGGGTCATGTATAATGGAATTTCCAATGTAGCCACCATAATTGTTTCTGACCTGCAATCACAAAGATGTCATGGATTAAAACAAATATAAAAGAATGTGCAATATAAAAGGTAAGAACTTGACTAGCTTGCACAAAAATTTGAAGGTATTTCCTGTCATCAAAAAGATAGACCATAGCCACCACTTCTAACCAGTATATATTCTTACGCTTTTAACAAGAACCATCTTTCAACAAACCTATGAAGCTTCCCATGAATGTGTCTCCATCTACACTGAACTCCTTAGAAAGCTTGAGGAAATATTGAAACTTGTTATTTGAAATGTAGCTTGCCAAGTAAGAATATTCCAACCATTCAATGATTGGATTGTAAAATTCATGATAATGCTCTTAAAAACCCCGAAATATTTGAAAATATGAATTTTCAATTAGAGGGACAGGATTATGATGGGAATCTTGTGATGGAAATTTGATTTGATCATATTCAACAATCATGTCCAGATAGTCAGGACCTAACATAACCATCAGTGAAGGGGGAAGTTCCTCAAACGGTCAAAATATATTTGAATAGTGAGATGGTGAACAATGAAAAATCAAAGGATCTAAAACAATTGCCATTGAATATATTCATGGGAAAATGATAAGTTGAATGATAGTCATTAGAGATAGAATCATGATCAGATGGGCCGATTAAAGCTTTAGATTCCCAATTTGTAATTAACAAAGATAAACCACTTTCAACAGTTCCACAAATGCTCTGAGGAACAGAAACATCTTCATCCCATGATGAATGTGAGAAAATATTTCTTTTTAATTGGTAACACACTACATTAGCACCATAATCATCGAAAGAAGAGAAAAGTAATGCCAGTACAACAAACACATGAAACCAGTTGAGATGCAGTGAACGAAGAAGAATTTAATTCGCACAATAACTCATGCATTCATTCACACGCAAGAGGATTCCATGTGTAATGAAGAAAAAGATTCACAATATGATATTCATAAGGGAAACCAGGAGTAGCTCATCAGGAAAAATTTTAAGGAGGGAAAATTATCTTAAAGTTTAAAAACATCAGCTAATCTCACTAGTCCCTAATATGCAAACTATAAAACGTTTATTGATGTATTTGTAAAATTATTCAAATTTATAATGATTTTATATATACTCTCTATATAATGTTGGTGATTTTTAGGATAAAATAAATTTATATTGTAAAATTTGGGAGAATCATTTTTATAAAAAAATGGAAATTAGTGAATCATTTTTTGGAAAAATCATAGAAAATTAGCTCGCCTGTGAATATTAACCACAAAATTTTTCCATGGATCTCATCATGAATTCAATCTGATAGATATGATTCCTTCAACCAAATATGGTCTCTTGAAAGATCAACTTCACAATTCTATGACTCTATGAGCGATAAAAATTCCAGACCCAAGTTTGTTGGGAGAAATTTGCATGAAGATGAATGAACTAAAAAATATTCCTGAATCTAGTCAGAAGTAACATCTTGGAAATTTGAAAGTTCACATCTAAGATACCAAAATTTTTGAAAAATAAATTTTCATCGAGTGAAACCATGCAAATAGAGGGATTGTGTGGTAGAAACAATATCTAACTTTGTTTGGGGGGCTTACTATAGTCGCGAGACCTAACATAACCATCAATCAAAGTTAAAGTGACTCGACTCTGTAGCAAGTCCAAAAACTTTCAAGGATTGGAAAATCTCACCCTAAAGATTGAACCATATTATTCATGGTGTGGGGAAAGCTACTACCACTGGTTTCAATAAGACAACTTCTCACCAGATGGAAGCCATCTCTATCACTAATTTGACCATATTTTCAACTTCAATAGCTAGATTACTCAAGTTGAAAGATTCATCTAATAAAAAATATAAATATGTATGAATAAAAGCATTTTGATGAACAAGGTGGTTTGGAGAATTGTCTTAATTCAAGAGAAGAGATTATGAGGGATGGAAAGAGCACTCAATAATTTCATTGTTTTCATTTTCATCTTGGATAATCTCACCACCTTGTGTCAATTGAGAAATTAACTCATTGGATGAAGAACTTGAAGAGCATGGAGTATCTTTGCCACAAGTAGATGCATTGCAAATGATAGGGAACAAGGGATAGTGAGATGAAGAGTAAGTTGTGATAAGGACATCTTATTTGACTGAATCAGATTTTATATCTGAAGCAAAGTCTTCATGAGAAAATGAAAGATGAGATGATGCACCAAGGTATTCATGATCGCATACATCAACAGAGTCACCATCATCGGAATGATTTTTTCCCAAGGCTACAAATTGATTGAAAGAATTGATTGCATTTAATCCACTACCAATATTAACATATTGAAAATAATCCAAGAATGGAAGTGTATCATCTTCACATGGGGCATTTTGGAAAAGGGAAGAAATATTGAAAGAATCTTCACCTTCATTTTCCCCTACCTTGTGTAATCTCACTGCCTTGTATATGATTGCAATTTGAAATAGAAACTCAAAAATTGAGAGAGTGTGAAAAACTATCTGGTGGAGCAAGTTGATCAGGTGGATCATGTTACAAAGTTCATGGCATGTAGATGATAGAGGATCATATAAATCTAGATCAAATTGGAGAATATATTTATGATTAGTAACATTATCTTGCGGAATGGAGGGGTTAGTCTTCACCATGGGCTTCATGAGCCATTATGTGATTTCCTCCATTGAATCTAACTCATGAAAAGAGGAAGAATAATGAGAATATGGATTGGGAACTTGATTTGCATATTCCCCAACTTTATTATCATCATAGGGAGACACCCTCACTAGATCTGGAAAAGGAGGTGGATAAAGAACAAAAGGAGCAGTGAATTCCTCCTCTGAAATTAGAGATATCTCATGATTTGCAAGAGTTGGGGAAGTAGAAACATCATGGGAATTGAGGTTCACCATGCAAAGAGACATGAAGCAAACTCTGAAACTTTTGTTTAAAGAAATCCCAATCCACATCATTAGAGGAATTTTGAGGTCTAAAATGGGCCTCCTAAGAAAAATGTACAACAAAAATAAGCTTTATAAGAAGTAATAGGATTAAAGAGGATGATGTTAACCATGTGGGATAATTCACCATTTTTGGAGTAAAAAAGTAAAAAGATTAAAAATAATAAAATAATAAAATAAATTTTTCAACTCTTACTTTCAACTTATCTCCCTACTATTTTACTCGAATTTCAAGCGGGAGTACTCATTGGATGAAAAATTTAATTCTTCATCCAAATATTAAACATGTTGCATACTTTTGATGGACCTTGCTACACGAAAAATGAGAAATACATGAAAAAATGTGATTGCAATTATGTTTTCCATGTATTTATCATTTTTCTTGTAGTAGGGTCCATCGAAAGTATGCAACATGGTTACTCTTTGGATGAGGAATCAAATTCTGCATCCAATGAGTGTTCTTTCTTGAAATTTGAGTAAACCCATAGGGAGATAAGTTTAAAATATGAGTTGAAAAAGTAGTTTTTTCTTTTTTCCCTCTAAAATTTGATGATGTAAAATATTATTATTCTATTATTTCCACTATTATTTTATAATTTCCTTAGAAGGCCCATTTTAGACCTCAAAATTCCTCTAATTCTTCTTCAGTAAATTCCTAAGAAAGGTGAAGGAATCAATCAGAGAAATCCTCAACTGATTCATCAGGCTTCATTCTTAACTAATTCATTCTTTCATAAACATCTCGGTAATCATAAATATCAAAGGCTTCATAAATATCCTTGAGGAAATGATGGAAATAATGGACCGAGTTGGGTGGTAAGGTATGACAACATTGATTAACATGACCTTCAAGGGCGAGGAAGAAAAGAAAACAACCAAACTCTTCATCATTGATTTCATAAGATTCACAAAATTTCAGAAAATTAGAAATGTCCGCAGTTATAGATGTTCCATCCTCACCATCAAACTTTAAATCAGATAACTGATAAAGAGGCTCATTGGTGATTGAAAATTGATAAATGGACAAATTAAAGAAACACTCTGGGAGTAAGATCTAAGGATGAGCCATTTGAGATAAGAGGTTCAAAACAGACTTAATGGGAGCATCTTGTCATCTGGCCCTCCTTGTGCCATTTGTTGATGGTGTTGGAAATATGTTAACCATGGGGTCTCCCTAATGTGGAGTCCCAATTATAGCTCACACTATTTATAGTAGGAGCCCCATCTAGAATATCAACCCAGTTGCCATGAATTCTTATATATTTTCCTTAGCTCCAACTGTAAGCAAGAGAGCTACATGTGGTGTGTTTATAAAGAGAGAATGTGTGCATGGTGAATGTTTGGTTTTAGGTGTGTCAAATTTCTTCTATAACATGACCCTCTAAGATAGAGGTAATAGTACCACCCAATCAGAGACACATGCAAATAAGATGGATTCATATAACATCTAGCAGAATAGTCCACAAAAGATGCGACAACCATTACAACTAATAAATGATAAAGATTTGTCTAGCATCCTGTGGAATAGTCAATAAGGATGGGAGGGTAATACAAAACATTACAACACATTCTCAATAACATTAGTACTAAAATAACTGAAATAGTTCAACTAATGAGAGTTTGTATATTTCTGTGTGAGAATTTTGAGAGTTTTGATTCGTATTATCCACAGTATCCATTTTTCATTCTATGTTTGGAGTCTATAACAATACTCATCTTTAGGACCAATACTCAAAGAAGAGAAGGGTGAGAGGAAATAAATATCATGTGGATGCAAGAAAAGAGGAGAGACGACCAACAAATTCAGAAAGTGAAGCAAACTCCTAGAAAAGATAAAATGATAAATAGCAGGAATGTAATAATTTTAATTATTAATTATTATTATTTTTAATTATGAATTTCTATATATATTTATCAATTTTATTAATTTTTAATGTTAGTATAATTAACATCATATTAATCTTCATTATTTAATTAATAAATTTATTAAGATAAGTTAATAATAATATTCTTTTAGTATAGTATAGTTACAATAGAATTAGTAAATCAGATTTCTTATTAAAATTAAGTGCTAATTAATAATACTAAATAATAACTAATTATTATTAATTTTGCAGTTACTATTAATTTATAATTAATGAAAAATCATAGGGATAATATTAATTAATCAAGTACTTACATCACATTAAAGGAGGCAAAGGGTCATATGAAAAGGAAATTCCAAAAGGGGGAACTATATGGAGGAAATAATAGTGATATTAGGCTAGAATGGATGAAGAGGTAACAAAATGTGAGGGGGAGGGGGAAGGGAAGGCGATTAATGGTGAGAAAAAGGGGGGCCATGGAAAGATAGAGGGGAGAAAAGGATTATGTGTTGTTTGTGTGGGAGAGTAAGGGGATCTAGTTTATGCTAACTTCCAAATCCCCATCCATATTGAGATTTTGAGGGTGTTTAATGATTTCAAGGGCTTCACAAATTTTACATTTATACTTATGGTTCTCATTAGCAATAACTTTCGTGTCTTCTAAGAAGATATGGTGACAATTCTTAGTTGAATGTTGTGCCAATGCTGAAGATAGATTTTTGCCTTTTTTTACGTCTATGCCATGTTCTTTGAGTCTAATATTAAAGGACCTTCTTGTTTCTCCAATATATCGATTTCCACATGAACATATGACTTTATAAACACCCTTTTGATGGAGTTGATCAAGGCTATGTTTAAATGATCTCATCTTATGTCTAATGGTTTACATGGGCTTGAAACAGGTTTCAATATATTTCGTTTTGAGAACCATAGTTAGCTTATCTGTGATCCCCTAAATGTAAGGTAGATAAGCCCCTCCGCTAGAAAATTCGTAATTTGTTTCAAGTTGTCTTTCTTTATTTCTGGATCTAGCCCCTCTAATGTTCTTAATGATGTCCATATTCTTACATTTGATGTCTGCAAAGCACTTTCTTAAATATTCAATTTCTTCCTTAGTGTGCGAGGATTTTGATATTTTGAAAGAGCTCGTGAAAAGAGCCTTGAGTAGCCCCATCTTTTGCATCGAGTAATGGTGTGGGCCTACACGTAGGTAATTATCAATGTGTGATTTCTTTCTAAACACCTTATGTCTGAGCGATCCATATTCATTTATTATGAGGAGAAATCAAAGAACGGGATATTGTTGTTGTCCTCAACCTCCATTATGAACTTAATATCTTTAGATATATTGTTGAGGTGATCTAAAAAGTTACTTAACTCCTTGTCCCCATGAGGCAAATTGATGCTAGTTTCATCCACCAACGTAATCCAGAATTTGGGCTTTAATGGGAAAGTATCAAGATATTTATTTTCAAATTTATCCATAAAGAGGTTAGCTACTATAGGGTACAGGGGGGATGCCATAGCTACTCCTGATGTTTGTTCAAAGAATTAACCTTGGAAGGTGAAGAAAGCAAAATGAAGACATATTTAAGCAATTTTTGTCATTTGGAGATCCGTGACCTATTGTACAACCTATACAACTTCCTCTAACGGGATCACTGTGAAGAGTTTGACAACATCAAAACTTACAATACTATCCCAAGGATCCAGTTTTTATTTTTTGATGAATTCTACATACTGGCAGGAGTCTTTAATGAATGAGATTTTTTTACCTACCAGAGGGACCAAGGTGCTATCAACATATTTTTCTAATTGATATGTGGGTGCCCCAATAGTTTTGACAATAGGTCTGAGGGGGCACTAAATTTATGAATTTTTGGAGCTTCGTAAATTTGCGGGGTGATTTAACTATCAGGAGACAAGAACTTCTTCATTCTTCTGTCTAAGTTTGAGTCCTTGAAGGTTTTTTTACAATTTTGGTAATTTTAGAAATAGGGTTATCTTTGAGCTTCTTGTAGCTTCCACTATTATATAGGTGGTATTTCATTTTTGTCGCATATTCTTATTTATCCATAATCACAGTAGACATTCCTTTGTCTACTTTAAATATTACAATGTTATCATTATTCCTTAAATTTTTTAGGGCTCTTAATTGCTCATGGTTGAAATTTCTTTTGGGAGGCCTCACTTTTCTTAAGATGATGAAACAATATTATCTAACTTGCTCTCTATATCCATCCCTATGCAATTGAATCCCATCTTCAAGACTACAAATAATTTCTTCTAGCGGAATCTAATTGAGGGCTATGGAAAAATTGAGTCCCTAATTCACGACATTTAGTTCCTCCTTTTCAAATTTATATGAATAAATACTCACCAGTTTGTTTACCTAAATAACTAAGAGGAGAGTTAGAAAAATTTATTCATTATATCCGTTTGTTCTTTATTATTATTACGTAAACTACTAAGGGATGTGCTTGCAAGATTATTACTCACACTTGTATTTGATCTGGAAAGGACAACATTGTTGTTTCCAATTGTTGAAGGCCCTTCGTCGATGTAGTTGTCAACATTAATCTTGATATGCATTCTCTTGTTTGTTGTCGAATTCACCTCACATTCCTAAACGATGTATGATATACTAGTATAGGTTTCTTTTGTACGATTTCCCACATACTTTCATTGTTGTCACTGTTACCAAGATCCACAGCTACGCATGCCCTACCCACGATCTTTCAGTGGTTGCCTTTTTTATTCCACTAGCTAGCTGAAGTATTCATGATTTCAACCATATGTTTATCAACCACTTCATTTATCATTCTTATATTCAAAATTTTCCTTGTTCTCCAAGACACTATGGTGCTTGGACTGTTATCATTTACAGTGTTTCTAGAATTTTGACTTTCCATTAACCGAGACTTTAATTTGTTAATTTTTCCATTTGGTTTGTACCACGCTAAGCGTCCTTCCCTGTCTACATTCAGAGCAGTTGAGGCATCGACGATAACCCATAGGTCCTGTCTAATAGTCGTTCCAAGATTTAAATGATTCTTAAAGGTTGTGGATGATAGTCAGCCTATAGAGAATCTGGTTTTGCAGATTTCATGGTAGATCAAGGATTTGCCAAGATGGTCAAATGTTTTGTTGTTATGTTGGTTGTGAATCCTATATTTTACACAAGAGAAGGATGGAGCAATATAATATCACGACATTGTTTAACGAAGAATAGATCCACTTCTCTTCTTTGAATTTTAACCCTAACTTTTTTGATATTACGAATCTCATTCCAACTGTCCCTTCTGTAAAGGGTACTAATGAGAGTTTGTAGATTTATGTGGTGAGAATTTTGAGAGTTTTGATTTTGATTATCCACATTATCCATTTCTCAGTTTATGTTTTGAGTCTATAACAAGACTCATTTTTAGGACCAATATGCAAATAACGGAAGGGTGAGAAGAAATAAGTATGGGATGGATGCAAGAAAAGGGGAGGAGAGCTAACCAACAAATTCAGAAAATGTAGAAAAACCCTAAAAAAGATAAAATTAAAAATTAGCACGAAAGTAATAATTTTTTATTCATTATTATTAGTATTATTATTTATTCTCTTTTATATATATTATTAAATTTTCATTAAGTTTTTAATGTTTAGTGTATTAATAATCAATATTATTCTATTTGTATTTTTATTAAGAATGTTATTAATTGATAAAGTTTAATAATAATGAGAATAATTTATATTAGTATTGATAAGAAAGTATTTATTAGTAAGTTTTTCTTTATTACTAATTAATTCGAATTAATATATACTAATAATAAAGCTATTGTTATTTAATTTTTATAGGTTTAATATTAATTATAATTAATAAAATCGTTAGGATAATCATTATTAATCAAGGATTTACTTCATATTAAAGGAGGCAAAGGGGATGACGCATATGAAAAGGAAATTCCATAAGGGATAACTATATGGAGGAACTAATAGTGATATTAGGTTAGAATGGGGCACTTATAATGTTTATAGATAGGAGGAAAAGAATTAGATCTGGATATGAGATAAAGGCATAATGGGAGTGGGAGGGTAGAAAATTAATAGGTAACAAAATGTGATAGGGGAGGGAAGGTAAGGGGATTAATGACGAGAAAAATGGGGGCAATAGAAAGAGAGAGGGGATAAAAGGATTATGTGTTATTTGTGTGGGAGAGTAAGGGGATCTGGTTTATGCTAACTTTCAAATCCCCATCCCTATTGATATTTTGAGGATGTTTAAAGATTTCAAGGGCTTCATGAATTTTATGTTTATACTTGTAGTTCTAATTAGCGATAAATTTCACACCTTCTAGGCAAGTATGGTGGCAAGTCTTAGTTGAATGCTCCACCAATGTTGAAGATCGAGTTCTGCCATTTTTTATGTGTGTTCCATGTTCTTTGAGTCTAATCTTGAAGGACCTTCCTGCTTCTCCAAAATAAAAATTTAGACGCGAACATACGACTTTATAAACACCCATTTGTTGGAGTTTATCAGGGATATCTTCAAATGATCTCATCTTATGTCTGACTGTCGATTTTGGCTTCAAAGAGGTTTCAATATCTTTCTTTTTGAGAACCCTAGCCAGCTTACCTATGACCCCCTAAATGTATGGTAGCTAAGCCCTTCCACTAGCAGCTTGGGAGTTTGATTAAGCTTGTCTATCTTTATTTCTAGATCTAGCTCTTCTAATGTTCTTGATGATGTCCATATTCTTATATCCGATTTCTACAAATACCTTTGTTAAATATTCAATTTCTTCCTCAGTATGGTAGGAGCTTGATATTCTGAAAGCTCTTGTGAAAAGAGTCTTGATTACCCCCATATTTTGTGTCGGGTGATGGTGTGAGTTTGCATGTAGGTAATTATCAGTGTGTGCTTTCTTTCTGAACACCTTATGTCCAATCGATCCATCCTAATTTCTTATGAGGATAAGTTCTAATAAAAATATATTTTTGTTGTCCTAAATGTCCATTGTGAACTTTGTATCTTTAGATGTACTCTTGAGGTCATCTAGAAAGTTACTTAAATCGTTGTCTCCATGAGGCCAATTCACACTAGTGTCACCCACGAACCTAATCCAAAACTTGGGCTTCAATGGGAAATTGTCAAGAGATTTCTTTTCAAATTTATCCATAGATAGGTTGGAATTTAGACATATTTTGGCAAGTTTTGTAGTTTGGCAATCCATGACCTCTTTTACAACCTGTACAACTTCATCTAATGGGATATTTTTGAAGAATTGGACAACATCAAAACTTACAATATTATCCCCAGTATCCATTTTTTCTTTTTTGATCAATTCTACATACTGGATGCAGTCTTTAATGAATGAGCTTGTTTTACCAACTAGAGGGGCCAAGGTGCTAGCAACATATTTTTCCAATTGAGATGTGGGTGCCCCAATAGTGTTGACAATAGGTGTAACGGGGGCATTGATTTTATGAATTTTTGGGTCTGTGTAAATTTGCGAGGTGATTTCACTATCCGGAGAAAAACACTTCTTTATTATTTCATCTAAGTTTGAGTCCTTGATGGCTTTTTTAACAATCTAGTAATTTTAGAAATATGGTTATCTTTGAGCTTCTTGTAGCTCCCACTATTATATAGGTGGTATTTCATTTTGGTGGCATATTCTTTTTTATCCATAACCACAATATCCCCTCCGTTGTCTTCTTTTAGGATTACAATGTTATCATTATTCCTTAAAAATTTTAGGGCTCCTAATTGTCCATGGTTTAAATTTATTTTGGGAGGCATCACTTTTCTTAAGATAACGTCACAATCTTGTCTAACTTGCTCTCTATCTTCATCCTTAAGCACTAGAATCCCATCTTCAAGACTACAAATAATTTTTTTCTAGTGGAATTTGATTGGGGTATATGGAAAAGTTGAGTCCTTTATTCAGGACCTCCACCTCCTCCTTTTGTAATTCATATGAAGAAATATTCACCACTTTTTTACCTAAATATCTAAAAGGAGAGTTAGAAACTTGATTAATTATATTAGGTTGTTCTTTATTACTATTACATAAATTACTAAGGGAGAACCTTGCAAATGTATTACTCATGCTTGTATTTGATTTGGAATGCTTGCAAGGGAGGACAATGTTGTTGTTTACAATTATTGAAGGCCCTCGATTGATGTAGTTGTCATCAATAATCCTAATATGCATTTTATTATTTTTTGTCGAATTTTCCTCACATTCTTCAACAATGTATCATATATCGGTAAATGTTTCTTGTATACCAATTTTCCACAGACTTTCAGCATTGTCACTATTACCAAGATTCACAACTATGTTGGTCTTACCCATGTTCTATCCATCATTGGTTTTATGATTCTGTTGACCAGTCGAGGTATTCATGATTTCACCCGTATGTTTATCAACCATGTCATTTATCATCCTTATATTCTCACTGTTCCTTGTTCTCCAAGACAATATCCTTCTTGGACTTTTATCATTTACAATGTTTCTATAATTTTAAGGTTCCATATATCGAGACTTTAATTTGTTAATTTTTCCATTTTGTTTCTCCTACACTAAGCATTCTTCCCTCTCTGCTTTGAGAGCAGCTGAGGCATATATGATAACCGATAGGTCTGTTATATGGGAATAGTGTCCACACGGATGTTGCTATTCCCACTAACATGTGTGGCTATCTTAGAAACAAACAATCAAAGTCTACTGTTGATTCCCTTTATGAAAATAGATGAGAGGAGAAACAAGAGGGCCAACCTGAGTCTTGTGCTCGATTCCCTCTCCTTCTTGATAGAGTTTTGCTGCTTGCTCTTTGTCTGCTCAGCTTCAAAAGGACCT
>APFE030773450.1:21814-36388 GCA_000404065.3 Pinus taeda
AATATGGAAGGAAACAAGAATAGCTTTATTCAGATGAAAAGTAGCAAGAAGATTACAACCATGTGCTCTGACCCAGCATCATCCTCCAACTAAGAAGCCCTTGTTCACCTCAAGCAAAGCTCGATCACCCAACACTGTGAATGTACACCAGAATACTAACAGCACTTCTCTATAAGATACAAAATTCCAGCCTCTGGATCTCTGTGATGAGGGATCCATATATAGATGATTACAGAGAGGTGAGTCATCTTTTGGGATCTTGATTAGTGTCTCCTCTCTGATAGTTCCTGCTTCCACTTGGAGAATGAAGATCTCTTACTCATCCCTGGTCGAAAATGGAGTGGCAAGTGTCAGAGGGGAAGCTTCTGGAAGATTCCATGATCTTCCACCTCGCATTTTGGTCACTTCCATTTGTCCATTCTCGACCATCACACCCTACAGAGGAGAAAAATAGTGTGCATCGCACCCTGTACATTGGGAAGGTGATATGGATCACACCCCCTGCATGGAGCTTTCAGTATGGTCGAGTTTTGACCATTTATGAGTAGTTTTCAGTGGAGAAGTTCTGGGAGATGATGTAATCAATTGACCTTGTTCCTTTAGGCAGTGAAGCAACCCTTTTAGGGACTTAAGAGCCCTCAGTTTATGGACATTTGTGATTGGGGTTGAAGTGCCAAAAAATTTCTATAACAAGGTCCTCTCTAATAGTCACTCCAAGATTTAAATGATTCTCGAAGGCTTTGGATGATAGTTGCTCTAGAGAGAATCTGGTTTCACAGATTTCATGGCAAATCAGGGATTTGTTGAGCCCCTCAGATGCTCTGTTGTTATGTTGGTTGCAGAGTCTATGTTTTACATAAGGGAAGGATGAAACCAAGTTAATATCATGGCATTGTTTTTCGAAGAATAGACGAGCTTCTGTTATTTGAATTTTAACCCTAACTTTTTTGAGATTACGAATCTCATTCCAATTGTTCCTTCCAGATAGGGTACTAATGAGATTTTATAGATTTTTGTGGTGAGGATTTTAAGAGTTTTGATTTGGATTATCCACAGTATCTAGTTTTCAGTCTATGTTTTGAGTCTATAACGGACTCATCTTCCAGAAGAATATGCAAAGAAGAGAAAGGTGAGAGGAATAAATATGGGATGGATGCGTGAAAATAGGTGGAGAGGCAATGAACAAATTCAGAAAATGAAATAAATTCCTAGAAAAGATAAAATCATAAATTAGCATGAACGAATAAATTAATATTATTATTTAATTTTAATTTTAAATTTTTTATATATATTAGTACATTTATAACTTTATGTTATTGTATTAATTATTATTATATTAATATATTACTAGGAATATTTATTATTGATAAAGTTAATAATAATAATACTTTATATTAGTATGATACAAAGTATTAGTAATAAATTTCTTTATTACTAATAGTGCTAAATAATAATGCTAATATAAATATAATTATATTAATTTATAGTTTATATTAATTATAATTAGTAAAATCATAGTGATGATAATTATTAATCAAATATTTACTTCATATTAAAGGTGGCAAAGGGGATGGGGCATATGAAAAGGAAATTCCATAAGGGGGAACTATATGGAGGAAATAATAGTGATATTATGTTAGAATGGGGAAATTAGAATGTTTGTAGATAGGGGGGAAATAATTAGATCTATATATGAGATAAAGGCATGATGGGAGCAGGAGGATAAAAAATGAAGAGGTAATAAAATGTGACGTGAGAGGAAAGGGAAGGGGATTATTGGCAAGAAAAAGGGGGGCCATGGAAAGAGATATGGGATAAATGGATTCTGTGTTGGTTTTGTGGGAGAGTAAGGAGATCCAGTTTTTGCTAACTTTCGAACTGCCATCCCTATTGAGATTTTGAGGATGAAAAATCATTTCAAGGGCTTCATGAATTTTACGTTTATACTTATGGTTCTCATTAATCATAAATTTTGTGCCTTCTACATAGATATGGTGACACATCTTAGTTGAATTCTCTTTCAGTGTTGAAGATTGAGTTCTGCCATTTTTATGTCTGCACCATGTTATTTGAGTCTAACCTTGAAGGACCTTCCTGTTTCTCCACTATAACAATTTCCACATGAACATATGACTTTATAAACACCCTTTTGTTGGAGTTTATCAGGGATATCTTTCACTGATCTCATGTTTTGTCTAATGGCTGATATGGGCTTAAAAAAGGTTTCAATATCTTTCATTTTGAGAACCCTAGCCAACTTATCTGTCACCCCCTGAATGTATGGTAGATAAGCCCTTTTGCTAGCAACTTGAGAGTTTGTTTTAGGTTGTCTATCTTTATTTTTGGATCTAGCTCTTCTAATGTTCTTGATGATGTCCATATTCTTATATTTGATATCTACAAATACCTTTATTAAATATTCATTTTCTTCCTCAGCGTGGGAGGAGTCTCATATTCTGAAAGCTCTTGTGAAAAGAGTCTTGAGTACCCCCAAATTTTGCATCGGGTGATGGTGTGAGTCTGGATGTATGTAATTATTAGTGTGTGCTTCATTTTTGAACACCTTATTTCCAAGTGATCCATATTCATTTCTTATGAGGAGAATGTCTAAGAACAAGACATTGTTGTTGTCCTCAAATTCCATTGTGAACTTGATCTCTTTAGATATATTGTTGAGCTGATCTAAAATGTTACTTAACTCCTTGTCTCCATGATGCCAATTGACACTAGTCTCATCCATGAACCTAGTCAAGAATTTACGCTTCAATGGGAAAGTGTCAAGAGCTTTATTGTTAAATTTCTCCATAAGGAGGCTGGCTATTCCACGGGACAGTGGGGAGCTCATAGCTACTCTAGATATTTTTTCAAAGAATTAACCTTGGAAGGTGAAGAAAGTGGAACGAAGACATATTTCAACGAGTTTTTAGGTTTTGGGATCTGTGACCTCTTTTAAAACTTGTACAACATCCTCTAATGGGATATTTGTAAAGAGTTGGACAACATAAAAACTTATAATCTTATCCCCAGTGTTGCAGAGGTAAATCCCCTCTACGGATAGAGGCGATCCCTACTAGCCCAGAACGGGTCTAGCAACAATCAAACAATGCTATCACGCAAGTTCCTAATTGCAAATAAAGAGTAGGTGATGAAGACCTACTTGAGATCCAATGCCTTAGTTCGTAGAAGAGATGGCGCTCGCGTTCCTTTGCCTTGGCCGGTCACGATCCTCCACTATCAACGTGAATGGACACCTGCACACAAAGAGAACAAACACAAACACAAGCGTGAAATCTAATATATGCAATTATACATCAATGAGGAAGGATAGAATTCAACATTAACCATTACAAGTACAACGAGAATGGAAACATAATGATAGTCATCTATTATTTATAATTCAACAAAGGAGAATACAACCACCTCCTGACGTCAAGTCCTCCTTTAGCTGGGTGCTCAGCAACACAAGTCTTGCAAAAGCTTGAAGGGATGAGGGACAAGCTCTCTCTCTCTTTAGTGACAAATTCTCCTTACTTAGGGAAAGCCTTATGGATACAAAGAAGGCTTCATGCAACTCCAACCTTTTGATATCTTCCTTTCAGCACAAGTATTGCCACAAGAGCCAAAGCTATTAGAACCAGAACTAGAACTAGAACTAGAACTAGCTTGCTCAAGCTATGAGAACAAGATTTATAGAGGAAAAGGAAGAGATAAGGTCAATCCCCCACAATCATGGATTTGGCTTCATCACATGGAAACTTCCATGGAATGGTGGAAAACAACTTTCCATCCAAGGATATTCGAAGCCAAACCATCCTCACTCAACTTGGAATCAGTTTGGTGAATGAGGTGGACAGAACCTTTGGAGGTTTGAGTGGTTAAAAACTTTGCCAAAAATGATTGGTGCGATTGCGACTCTGGGACAAAGTGCCAATGGCGCGCCCTTTCATTAGGATTTTCCCCATTAGCGCGGGCATAACACAGGGCACCAGCGCTAATGTAAAAAGGGCTATTTTTTGGGGCAATCAGCAGGAGATGTCTTAAGGGCATATGAAGCTCATGTTTAGAGGTGGATAAGGCAAGTGGTTTCAAGTCTTGTCACTTCTCACAAGTCCTGGAATGTGTTCTCCAAGGTTCAGGAGAGGGGTAACAGGGACGGTGAAAAATGGTGACAAATTACTGTGTAACAGATGCCCCCTAAAGTATGAGGCCTGAGAGAGAGAGGGGTGAAGTGCTTTACAAGAACATGTGTGACTGAAACACGGCCGCCGAAGAACCTGCGAAAAGAAGTACAACTGATATCTCAAGTACATGATATATATGTGGTATGGGCGCAGCCTTCCATAACAGAGTATAAAACTGGATCCCAGGCATGGACGCAGCCATCCAATGAGGATCTATAAATGGACTCAGGTATGGTCGCAGCCATCCAATGAGTGAGTCATGTAATGATTACAATAATCCACAAAATGCAACCCGGATGTAAAACATGCACAATCCGAGGTCTTGCGCTCCAACTCGACCCGAACACAGTACAAGTTCAAGCATGTGAATATAGGAGTCAAAGTCAAACATGCATGAACATCGTATGATTACCAGCCAATGATGAAAGTTGTTAACAGACGCGAGAGGTGCCACCAATAATGACGATGGTCCTCAAGGTACTATAGGTACAATCCACGGTGTGCGAATGAATGAGCCGATGTCGAACACCCGTAGAATCATCCGATCAGAGGCCAATGATGAAAACCTCTCGTCGAACACGAAGAACCTGCAATTGAGGCATGCAGGCTCCAAGGTACTTGAAGGGAGTCTCTAGGTCACCTTCTTGGATAATGAGCTGAAGTCGACAGGAATTGATCTTCGTCGAAGGTGGGCCATAATGTTTCCCACATCATCGACATGAGACGGAAAGAGACAATATGTTTTGTGTGAGATATCGGAGGGAGGTTGAGTATTCTTGTAGATGCCAACTTCTCTCGAACATATCGGCGACACAACGATAGATTTGGCAGTATTTGAGGTCAAATGATCAGGGGTCATGATGACAAGATGATGAGCAGATGAATGTTCAAATAGGATAACCCAAACCCATGGAGGAAAATGTGAAACAAGATGAGATGTCCCCACCCAAACACGAATGCAACAAGTGCCATGTTCAAGAGCGACATACTGTCGATGATGAAAATTATGATTCCTTTATTCCCCCACCATTTCTGGCAAGTACCCCGGTTATTTTTGGATGGCAAGCTTGACGGGGATAGCATATGCTTGAAGAGCGTCATTTCGATGGAATCCGATGTCATTCAGTTTTAACGAGTCTGACAAAGGAAGAACTTGATGTCTTTTCATGTTTAGAGAGTTTGAAAAGACAGCGAAAAGAAGACTCCAGGGGTGTCCTTTTTCGTAAAGTTGTGTCTCTCGAGCCCGAAAAAGTATAAAACGATGTCCGAAAGAACCGCCCGATCATTACGACTGAGGAGTACTTTTCGTGAATAGTGACATTGATCCGGAAAAGTAAAAAAGTGACCAACATCACATCGTTTCGTTTCCATTAACGAACCGGAAACGAAAAGGGTCCGACAATCCTTTCGTCTTTACACGGTCGGAAAAGGCTTTAAAGACGACCGCCTCTCATTTCCATTTAACAAGTGGAGAGGAATGACTCGGCAATCTTTTCATCTTTAAACGGTCAGAAAAGAGCTGAAAGAAGACCTCCAGTTTTATTCTCTTTAGTGAGTCAAAAAGGGAAAAAATACTCGGCAACCTTTTCATGTTTTATGAGTCAGAAAAGAGCTTAAAGATGACTTGGGTATAGGTTCATTTTTACACAAGCTTGAACCATGGAGAACTCTGCTTGGATTCAGTTTCATGTTTACACAAGCTGAAATGAAAAACTAATGCTTGTTAATAAGTTCGCATGCCCCCAGCATAATGACGCAAAACAAGGTACATGCCCCCCAAGCTTCATTGCATTCAACAAAGTGGATGGAATGAAGGTTCACTTTCAAGATCTTGGAAAGAGTCGACTTGTATTTTACGAGATCTTAGTCAAAGACTCGATTGGGAAAGGGAGTTGTTTCATTTTTTAATGAGGTTGACACAGTAAAAGAACTATCCTCATAACCCTTGTTTCATTTTTTAGCGAGCTTGACACAAGATTAGGAACTATGCTCGGTACACCTAATTTCATTTTTTAAGGAGCTTGACACAGGAAAGCGAACTATGCTCCTCCAGACCTAGTTTCATTTTTTAAGGAGCTTGACATAGGAAAACGAACTATGCTCCGCCCGAACTTCATCATAATGAATAGGAAGTTGGGGCTTCCAAGAGTTACTCTCCTGGTGGGAGGTTAACATCTCAGAAGTTAGGACCCAATGCCCCCAGGACACTATGCACAAAGGCGGCATCGCTGGATACAGGTATGGGATAGGTGGCCACGTAGTTGATTTGCGGGGAGGCAGATACAACTGGTGGATAAAAAATAGGAGGGGACGACAACTGCGCAGGAGGCATCAGGGGACTAACGAATGACAATTGATCAATAGTCACGATTCTTCCATCGTGTGGAAAGCAAACCACACAAAAAAGCGAAGAGACAAGGGCCCCCATAGCATAAACATAGTTTCGACCAAGGAGAAGACTGAAATCTAAAACACCTTGGGTAACCAACACGTCGATATAGATGATTTTACCTCCCAAAGTAATCGGGAACTTCGGGAGGACTCCTAGAGATGGACAGGCTACTCCGTCGAAAGCCAACAGATTCTGTGTGACTGGCTCCAGCTGCGGGGAACCTAAAGCTTGCCAAGTAGTGTACGGCATAAGACTGACCGACGCACCTTCATCCAGAACAGTGCCAGGTACTGCCTTATCACATGCAAGTACCGTAATCTGGAAAGGCACATGGGATGGAAGGTGGAAAGCAGTCAGGGGACTCCTATCAAAGGAGATGGCAAAACTACTTGGTGGGGGAATCGTATGATTGCCCCCATGCTCCATAGGAACCGAAGAGGGACTTTCGGGAGCAGTTGGGATAGGAGAGTCATTTCCGGACTCAGGGGAATTTGAGGAGATGAGAAGAACATGGGAATTACGCCCTTCCAAAACAGAGTGATCGGGTGGTGAACTCGAGTCAACACTCTTTCCGACCAATAGTTGGTCTGGAACAGGCTGGGCAGAGCCAGGTTCAAGAAGAGGAGGCTGGACAAGAGAGGAATTTGAACCAATCTCGTTGTCAGCAGGGTGGGATCTGCAGCTGCAGAAAGACATTGATATCCAACGGGGAGTTGGGGTGAGGGAGTCGCGAGACTTTCCAAGACGTCAGAGGCTTTATCCATGAGCGGACAAAGGTGAAGGGGATGATTGCTTTCACAAAGTCTGCAAGGGATTCAAATCTTCCCTTTTCCTTTACTATTCCCAACTGATAGGGTAGCATCGCCGTGAGATTCAGAGGGTGATAAGGGGTGGGCCGGATCGCGGGACCATACTTCTAAGACCCTGGGAATGCCAGGACAATCGTGAAGAAGGTGGTCATCCTTGCACAATCTACAAGGAAACTTGACCTTCCGCGAAGGAGCAGAAGGTGGCCCGACTTCAAGTGTACTCGAGGGGGTAGCTGCGCTTTTAGCCTCTCCTTTGAGAGCCTTCTTCTTCTTCGTCTTCATCTTCTTCTTCTTAGTCACCTGGTTACTCAAATCGAGACTTTCACCAGGCGAAGTAGAAGATGAGGACGTAGAAGTGGGAGTAGAAGGGGAGAGGTCCACCTTAGAATCAACATGAGGTTGTTCAAGCGGAGGGACTGATTGATCAGCAGGTGAGACGGCAAGGACCAGAGAGGTTGAGAACAACCAAACAGGCAACCCAATAGTTAACCCCCCTGGGAGGGACAACGTTTCCATGTAAGGAGCACTAACATTCCCGAAAGGAGGGAAATGACCAGGATTCCCGTCAGGGGGGGAACTTGGGTTGGTGAACCCTGAAAAAGTTGCCATCAAGAACGAAAAAGAAACCTACTCAAGCTAACGTGAACAAGACCTAACCGGGTAAATGTGAATGCGGCCGAATAAATTTTAAGACAAAGGAACTGAACTTGACCTTTTCATGTTTTAAGAGTCGAGAAAAGGACAAAAAGGTGACTCTAGTCGCCTTCGAATGTTTTGTGAGCCCGAAGTGACAAACTGCTCAAGTGAGCCTTTTCTTTTTAAGGAGTCCGAAAAGGATCAAAAGTGACTGCTCTGGAGAAAACTAGGCAAGGGGTTTACCAGACAATCCGTAAAACTGCTTATACATAGCAATCATATGAAATCCAAGGACTTTCCGTACGACAGTCAATCTTCCCGAATGTTGTGTTCGGTGCGTTACGGGCTGTAAGGCGGCAGACACGGCTTCCTGTGGATCAAGGATGATAACCTAGTGGATTCTCCCCATATATATGCGATGTTACGTGGGAGCACAAGTCCGTACTAGACCAAAGTTGAGTCACACATGGAGGAATCACCCAACCTTAATGCGAGAACAAAAGTGACTAGGTTTAACGACGCCGGAGAACGTCTCTAGCCTAGACCTCTAGAATGTGAGTGTTATGTTCCAATGCGTTTTTAAGTTCATTCGATTTATTTTAAAGTTGATCTTGATTTAAGTTTCGGTTTTCAAGTCCTACCGTATGTAATTTCTCAAAAGCCCTAAATGCAATCTATATGCCAAAACATGTCATTCCATTCGATGAATGCTAATTACAAAAGAGTTAGAGAGCTTTCATGCAAACGAAACGATCACAAACAACAAAGAGTTTCCCTAATGCAGCTAATGCAAACCAATAAAATTTTCTTTTAAGATCGCTAATCCACTAATCAAAATGAAAAGTCCTAACTTTCATTAACTGTTTCAAAGCAAAAGAGATTCTTTTTCAATAATGGCAAAATGCACTAAAGAGCTTTTGAGAAATAACACTAAAAAATTCTAACCAATACACACATGTTCAGTTCCTCAAAACACAAATCAAACATCCAAAGAATCAAAAAGGTCCCAAAGACAACAATGAGCCGTGTGATATAGGCTCAAAGTGAGATGGAGCGGAATTCAAGTGAAGACGAAGCAAATCACCTAAATAACGTAACGGAAGGATTCACGACTACCAAACAAGCGTAAGGGAGTAAGCAAGAGAGTCGACTGGACAATAAAAAGATCAAAACACCTTAGGAAGGCTCGATTCACAAGGCCACTAGATGCCCTAGGGCTAGAAATGCGAAATCGGTAGAAAAAAGAAAACACCCAAAGGGTAGCGATCGAAACCAGTCAAATCACACTCCAAGACACTTCAGTAGTCTAATAAAGGTACTTAGGACAAAACAAAAGCTTAAAAAGTTGAGAACCAAGCAAAATTCAAAATTTTACAGGCCTGGCGCGACTGTCAGGCTGCAACTAGTGCCTTTTAGGGTTGGCACGGGTTGTAAGTGTGCAACATGTTCCAACTGGCACGACTGTCACGCTATAAACTAGCGCCAGTCAAGTTTGCTATGGAAAAATAAAAAAGAAAAGTGCCAAGGCTGAACCAGCAATACCTAAGTACTCTCAGGAGGAAAAAATAACACAGGTATCCAACCCAGAAAGCAAAACAAGCGGGAGAAACCAAGGAAACAATCAAGGAACAAGGCTAGCCCCAAGTCGTTCAGTTTGAAAACCAAACTGGGGATGGACTGAAGTAGCATTGATCTACATCGCTAATGCAAAGCAATATTGTTTCGAAGGCTATCTGGCCAAACTTCAAGCTCCATCTAAGAGTTTACAAATCAAACAACAAGACAAGATAAACAAACAAGGCAAAAGCCAACTCCCCAGTGGAGTCGCCAAATTGTTGTGTAGGTAAATCCCCTCTGCGGACAAAGGTGATCCCACTAGCCTAAATGGGGTCTAGCGACAATCAAACAACGCTAACACGCAGGTTCCTAATTGCAAAGCAAAGGCCAATGATGAGAGCCTACCTCGAATCCAATGCTTATATTCGTAGAAGGGTTGTCACTTTCGTTCTTTCACTTCAGCTGGTCACAATCCTCACGATCCTCGTGAATAGACACCTACACATGCAAATAACAAGACAAATACAAGCATAAAATCCAGGAAATGCAACTATGTATCAGTCAGAAAGGATACAACTCAAACATCACAATAAAGACACATGAGTGGAACCATAATGATAGTCGTCTACTATTATTGATAAACAAAAGAGAATACAACCAAGTTCTGACATCAAATCCTCCTTTGGCTGGGTGAATCAACAACACATGCCTTGCAAAGCTTGTAAGGGATGGGAGCAAGCCTCTCTCTCATTGATTACTTGGACATGGATCTCCTCCTTAAAGATTTAGCCTCATATGGATGAACAAGACCTCTTGCAAGATGAGCTTAGCAATTCTCAGACTTTGGGACTTAGATTTGGGAGCTTGAAAAGTAGAATTACTAACTAGCTTGTCAAAGGGGAAAGAACAAGCTTATATAGATGTGGGAGGAGTATATAAGACCATCCACTTGATTCATGGGATTGTCCTCATCATTAGGAAGCTTCCATGAGAGGTGGAGAACTACTTCCCTCCTTGGGAGATACGAAGCCCAACTAAACCAACCCAAACTAGAATCAGTTCATGGATAGGGTGGAAGGAACCTTCGGAAGTTTGTTTGTTAAAAAATTTACCCAACTGGGTTGGCACTAGTGCGACTCTGAGACAGAGCGCCAACTGGCACGCCCTCTTTGGAGGATTTCTCCCATTGGCGCGAGTGGTACATTGTGGAACAGCGCCAATGTTGAAAGGGCTATATTTTTGGGTATTTTGCAGAAGGTGTCTTCAGGGCATATGGAGTACATACTTTAAGGGATACAAAGCAGGTGTTTTCAAGTTATGTCACTTCTCACAGGTCCCAGAATAGGTCCTCCAAGGTATGGGAGAAGGGGTAACAGGGACGGTGACAAAATACTGTGTAACAATAAAAGAATTAGGAAAATTATTGAAAGTATTGATGTTGTGGTTGATGAAGCATGCAAAAATCCAAAGAAGGTAAAAACCAAAGATTGTGGAGAAGATGAGGATTATCCTCCCACATCAAATCAAACTAATTCTGAAGAAGAAACCAATGAAGCACCAAAAGAACAGATAATGGAAGAAGAAAAGACTCCATCCAGGTATGTTCAGAAAAACCATCCAGAGACTCAAATTTTGGGACAGAAAGAGGCAGGTGTGCAGAAAATAATAACTATTATAGAAGTTTCAAGCTATCTAGCATTGCTTTCCTCCATCGAACCTCAAAATATAAATGAAGCATGAAAAGATGAATGTTGGGTCAAGGCCATGAATGAATAAATTGAGCAAATTGAAAAGAATAATACTTGGGAATTAGTTCCTAGACCTCATGATAAGAATATCATAGGAACCAAATGGATATTCAAAAACAAGCTGAATGAAAATGGTGAAGTCATTAGAAACAACGCCAGACTTGTTTGTAAAGGATATGCTCAACAAGAAGGTATAGATTTTGAAGAAACTTTTGCACTTCTTGCTAGATTGGAAGCCATAAGAATTATCCAAGATTTGAAGACCCAATTGTCCTCCAAATTCAACATGAAAGATCTTGGTGCTGCAAACTATATTTTTGGCATGGAAATTAAAAGAGATCGTACAAAGAGGAAGCTCTGGTTAAACCAGAGGAAGTATGTCGAGACAATATTACAGAGGTTTAATATGTAGGATAGTAAACCGGTGAAGGTTCCTATTCCTATAGGTGTGAGGTTATCTGCTAAATAGTGTCCCAAGACACAAGAAGAGGAAGAGGACATGTATCATGTTCCATATGCAAGTGCAGTCAGTAGCCTGATGTATGCAATGGTCTATACTAGACCAGACATTACACATGTAGTGGGAGTGTTGAGCAGGTTTATGTCAAAACCAAGGAAGGAGCATTGGAAAACAATGAAGTGGGTTTTCAGGTATTTGCGTGGCACTAGTAATTATGGTTTGTGCTACCAAGGAAGACTAGGATTGGACAGAGTGTTGGATATTCATGGCTTTGTTGATGCAAACTAGGATGGAGATCTAGATCCAAGAAGATCTACAAGTGGGTATGTGTTTAAACTATTTGGAGGTGCAGTCAGTTGGATGAGTAAGAAACAATCTATACTGGCACTATCAACTACAGAGGCAGAATACATGGCAGCCACTCATGCAAGCAAGGAAGCAATTTGGTTGCAGAGATTGTGTTCTAGTATGGGGTTAGTACAAGAAGCTATAAGGATAGACTGTGACAGCCAAAGTGCAATTTTCTTGGCAAAGAACACTACATATCATTCAAAGACAAAGCATATTGATGTTCAGTATCACTTTGTGAGGGATATGATAGAAGACAAAAAGGTGTTGCTGGTAAAGGTGGACATTTTGAAGAATACTACAGATGCATTGACAAAATCTGTGAGCTCTGAGAAGTTCTCTTAGTGTAGAGAGACAATGGGCATTTTAGGGCTGGGAAAATGACTAAGCTCTCTTGTGGCCCCCTGTGAAAAGAAAACAACAAGTGGGAGAATGTTGTGTTGTGTTATATTCTTTCCACGTAGTTAACAAGGGGTTTGAAGGGCACCTGTAACCCCACTTTATGGGGTCTGGGGCAACGCCCCGGAAAATTTTGGTTTTGGACCCTATGTTAGTTTGGGTGGACCCACCAATGGTTTTGTGCATAATTTTCACACATGTTTTTTGGACGCGATGGTTTTCGGTCCATGGTATTGGACACAATGGTTTTCGATCCATGGTATTGGATGCTTCGACATGTATAAATATGTATTATAACATTGAAAGAAACATAATGCAAAATCACGTTGGTTGTCCCAGTTTTGGGATCCAGTGGGAAAATCTCTGTGTATATGTGTTTTATGTCTTATTCTCTCGCATTGTTTATTTTTCTGTGTTTTAGAATTCGTATGCAGGTAATTTCTGTATGGGGTTAAAACCTACAATTTATTTATTAAGTGATTGTCAAACTTATGGGAAGCATCAAATAATTCTATAACAAAGTGACCAAATGAGTGAATAGATTTTTTGGGTAGTGTGACAAGCCATTGCAGTGGGTGCCCATGAAGCGTGAATGTGAATAACATGCATATCACATAATCCTCATGGGATTTGAGGATATCACATAGATTGCAAAAGGAAAGACTATGCCTCTCCCAAGTTGTTCTACCTTCACCTTCATATGTGTTCTGTGACAAGAGATTCCAGAACTCCTTTGGGATTTCAAAGTCATCTCCATAAGACATACATCTCGGAGGACGAAGTGTAACATAAGACATCATAGATGTGTGAAGATTCAAAACAGACTTTGAGGACTCGTCTTGTCATATGGCCCTCCTTCTAGTGCCATAAATGTTGACAGTGATGGACCTACCAACATGTCAGGGGATCTCAGCAATAAGAAGTCCCAACTAGACCTCACACCATTTGGTGGTAGGAGTGCCAGCAGTAGGTAGTAGCTTTATGCCTTGACTCCGATAACGCGCAAAGGTAAGAACTATATCCTTGTCGGAAGCAAGTGTGTGACCTTGCAGCAAGTCAAGAGAGATTCCTAGGGAGCTTCTATCACACAGAAGGAGAAAAGAAGTGTGTCCCTTAGAATCCTGTAATAGTACTCAGCCTGAAAGGAACACACGAGTTGGATGACATCACAAACTGGAAATCAGAATAGTCGACAATCCAAAGTGACGAGTTATTAAACTAACAACACGTTTCAATAAGATTCACACAATTACATATGGAATAGTCCATACATCAATGCATAAGAAAAACTACATACATTGCTAAAGTAACTAGAATAGTCAAACTACAATAACAACATATGCATGAAACGTGCTAGCTCTGTTATATTCTATAAAGTGAAAGTTCGATCCATACATACAACCATGACAAGCACTAGCCCCAATAGTGGAACATTGCAGTCAACACTGCCTACAGCTCCAAAGAGACATACTTACTCTGCATAGTGGAGAATCCAAGGTGTTACACAAAAATATCGTCACCTTGATTATTTGCAGTAGGTATGGGTCGATCACCACCTATACCAGCCTCCTAAGCAAGTCTCATACCTCAGCTCTTCAAAACAAGCTTTGGAAATGAGAGAAAGACATCAAAAAAGCAATGTAACTCTGGTTCCGCACTTTCTTTCACTTTTGCCTACGGGCCCGCACATTTTGTTCAGAATACCTGCATACTTATACGCTCTATATGTAAAGGGGAGGGTGCGTACCCCTGTGAAAGTCAAAAGGCGCAATTTTTATCTTAAAAAACTCACTTTGGGTTAATTCTAGATGTTTCTAGAAGGAATTTTGACGTGGATTGTTCGCTCCAAAGTGGTTCATGCATCCCAAAAGAGAAGGAGCTAATCCCTTGTTAGGAGGAGCTATCCCTTTGAAGGAGGATTCTATCCCTTTGAAGGAGGACCTAGCAACTGCCCTCCATTGCACTATAAATTGAGGCATTGGGTTAGTGGCTAGGGAGGTTAGAAGCTGGACATTTTTGAGGGTAAATGCTGGTGAAATCAAGA
>APFE030773451.1:19841-59913 GCA_000404065.3 Pinus taeda
CCCAACTTTAAGCCAAAAATGCACATTTTTCTCCAGCAGTCAAGCAATGTCTTGCATGTGCAGCTAAGTTGACTCGCTCCCTTTGGGACTAAGAAAAATAGACTTGCATGCATGGTCTACTTCTCCCAAGGCAACATACAAAGGTATCCCTTGTTTTAGGGATCTATGCTTAGTAGTTGGAGGTTACATGCAAGGATAAATTCAAAACCTCCCACCAAGTTTCACTTCCCCTAGATTTGTGGCATGCACGTCACAACATCGATGTTATCAAAACTCATCAACTGTATGTTGCAGAGATCATTCCTCACATCAACCTTGCAGATCTAACATCCCACATCACATCCTGGAGAAGTCAGCAGATTCAGCTCAACTGTTTTGGGGTAAGCTTGCTTCCCATGCCTTGTGCTGCATTTCTGTCGCTTTTTGTGTTTTCACTTGTGGGATTATTGTTTTCTTTATTTCTTTGAACACTTGATTTAATTTACATATATACTAGCTTGTCCTAGCTCTATTTCAATTTTCGTTGCTATCTCACTGCTGTCACATGCATGAAACTATTTTGCACGGATGTTTGCCCAACCGACGAACTGCTTCACCCACATGCATGTTGATCTATTTGCTAAATCTTTCATTCATGTTTTGCATGCATTATTAATCACTTCTACTATCACTTAGTGTTGTCATGTATTCACTGGCTTACTTTCTTTCAGTTGCCCATCGGTGAGTCAGGCCAAACTTGGCCTGGGCTCTACCTTCACCAAGACTGCATTGCGCAATTTGGGAAGGGAAGGCCCACCTTCCTCTCCAGATTTGCACATTCCTACCCAACACTAGCCTCCAAGACTATTTTGCACATTTCTAGAGGACAATGGCTGTTTGGCCCAAGAAATTGCGCAAATCTGTCCCTGGGCCAGTAGTCCTTCCTAGTTGGAATTGCACATTGCGCAATCCCAACAGCCAGCAGCCAGATTCGATTGTGCATTGCATAGTTACAACAGTTATTCAGTCTCCCAATAGCCTGAACTTTGCCTTGTGTAGTCTTAGTAGTCAGTCCCCCGACCTCTTGGCTGAAATTTTGCAACATTCATGATCATTCACCCAGGTATGTTACAAGTCAGTTCTCATGTTCATTTTGGTTTTCAATTGATAGATTGCATGCCATGAATGTTTCCATGTTTCCAAATATTACAGGTGTTCATCTGCCTCTCAGTAGTATAGGTACAATGGTTTCCAGGAGAGAAGAGATGAAGACACCATTCAGAGCATGCCTGGGGATGTAGTCAATCAAGTGTCCATGGATTTGCCTACCCACGAAGACATCAAGTTGTTCGTAGACAAGGACATAAAGATATGAAAACAATAACATCACAATGAGTAGCATCATGAACAACAACTGAAAACAACATACCAAATGCAACGAATGCAAGAGGAGGATTGTTGACAACATGGAGGCAGAACAAGGTTGCAAGCCCAAGTAGGTCCATTGATGATGAAAGAAACTTTGGAGACTCTGGCTATGAAGTGACGATGTGACATGAAGATCACACGAAGGTAGAAGATGGAACATAGAAGGAGTTGCATGTGCTGAAGCAGAAACTTAGGAAGAAAATGAAGATGCACAGATAGATGAATGAGTTGCAATAGGAATAGGAACAACAGTGGGCACAACATGCACTCACGGATGAAACTACGTCCGTACAAGTTAAGGATCCATCCCAGCAGCTAAAACATAGCACACATAGTGAGCAGTGTTGTTGATCATATGCAAGGGATTTAGCAACATGCATTTCGTTGAATGCACGCATGCAATACAACCCATTCAACACACTCACCAAGGCAAAGACAAGAAGCAAGTCCAACTGGGGCTGAACATGTACTTCAGCAAGTTGATGTGCATGACCATCGACACACACTTGAAGATCAACATGGACACTATGCATCAGTCTATTGCTGGTTCGATCGTACCCATAAAGACCATGCAAATGTTAGTAGACAAGTTGGATGAAGGGGCTGAACTAATGCACTGGTTGCAACAGAGGCAAGAGTTCGCTTCAGCGAGATGTCACCATGAGGTGCATGCATACCATCATAGACAACCAAGCTTGGCATCAACTCACCACCTTTACCATCACAAGCATGTCAAAGAGTTGGTCTCATCACAGTGGACCGAGTATCAATGATGTTTTGCAAGGCTTGCTCAAGCCATGTTGTCTCACATGAGTACATGTGCATTGTAATGTTGAGTCATGTCAAGTGTAAGTCAAGTGTCAATGGTCGGATGTAACAGTCATAGAGTAGGTGAAGAGTCATGAGGGGAGTTGAACTGTCACAAAGGGGAATGTCAAGGGTCACCCCACCCTTTGCTATAAATAGTCCCTCATAAGTCATTGTAAGGGATTTTGGTTAGCCAACCTTCTAATAAGACTATCTTGGAAAGGGCTTGGACAATATTGTAATGCACCTTGGTTTCTCCACTGCACAGAGCTAGTTCATCTCTTTGGAGGAGCAGGTAGATGTGGCTGTAACATTCCACTGTTGGGGGTACCAGGTTTACATGGATGTATTGTATGATTATGACTTACACTTCTTTATATAATAAGAGCCAACACATTTTCATGCATATGTTGTTATTGTAGTTGGAATGTTCCGGTTGCCTTAATGATATATGTTGTTTAACTTATGTATTTGTGTATGAACTAATTTGCATGAAATTATATGAATCTTGTTGTTAATGTGTTGTATATGTTGTTAATGTTGTCACCATCCATATCGACTACTCTGCTGGACATCAGACAAAACTTTCACATGAACCTTACTGTAAAAATTGTCACACTTGTCTCAAACTAATCCATGAGTGCTATACATGTTATATTACCTTGTATGATGTGACTACCACATCTGAGTGGAATACTCTACTGGAAGCTGTGCATGTACTTTGTGTTGTGTGTTCCTAACCGAGTCGAGATTGACCCCTTTCAACCTGTAACTCACCTTCACCTTCTTTTCTTATTGACAGAGTTATCTTACTTTCCTCTGTTCGACATGGTAGTTAAGGCCTAACCTTATGACCCACTGTTGGGATTCCTACACCAAACAATCTAAGGTCTAATTGGGACTTCTTACCGAGGAGATCCCCTTGACATGTTGGCAGGTCTAGCACCGTCAACATTTTTGGCACTAGAAGGAGGGCTTGATGACAAGCAGTGTCCTCTCATCCAGTTTTGAACCTTTGCATATCTTTCATGGAGCCTTGCATTCTTCTTCCCCCAAGGTGTTTTTAGAATCGTGAAGATGTGTCCATCTCGGGGAAGCTTTTTGATCTCTTGTCAACTCACACGTATGATGGTGAAGGCGAAGTGGCCTGGCCTGAGCACTTACATAAATTTCTTTCCATGATTCATGGGGAAGATGATTTTACTGACAAACATGCCAATTTTCTGTTTGCATTCACACTTCACGAATCTCCATTTCGTTGGGTGCTCAGCCTACTAGCTGACACTGTGCACTCATTTGAGAACTTCTGTGATCTTATTGAAGACACATTCTATCATTTTGATCCAGACGATCTTGAGCAGAAACTGTTACCACAACAGAGGGCTCTGCATGAATCTGTTATTGATTTTTGGCAGCGCTTCTGTGACTTACAGTTTCAAGCTCTGAGGAGCTAGATGAAGTTCGCTTATCTCTGGGACCGGTTCGAGCATTGACTTAATAAATCTTCCCGTACCAAGAGAAAGCTTGATGTCAAGCCTCACTCAACCTTCTTCATTGATGGAACTGGACAATCTCATGTGGGAGCAGGCACTGTCTCAACGGACTATCCACCTCCCTCTCATTCAATAGTTCCACCATCGCCTAGTGATGCTAAGGATCATGTTTGCACACCTGTTCATCCTTCACACCCTCCCATAATAACTTCACTCAATTTTCGTGCAGATTTGGTTGTGAGTCCTTCGAGTCCTCATATGCTTTTCTATGACCCCTGTCTTCACACCCGGGTGTTCCTCCAAATGATGATGTCTTGTGTTCGTCAATTCTGGACTCTTCACTTGTTGTGAATGAGGAACAACCCACTGACGGAGTTGGTGTTGCACAACCAACATGTGTTGCCATTCATGAAGAGTCTGAGTGGGAGCTTGAGCATCAAAACTTGGCAAAGGATGATTCCCTTCCATCCAAGTCCCCTCCATTCTTTCCTAACATCGTTGGTGAACCTGCCATCCATGATTTCACATGTGTGTCTTCATCCATGGATGAATCAATTGCTGATCTTTCGCAGGACACACTGTATGTTAGCCCATCATCCAACAATGGAGAAGACCAACCATTCATTGGAAATCCACTTGATATTTCATCTTATTTTTCCAGAAGTGCAGAGGGTGAAACTCCTTCCTCCTCATCTACCTCTTTGTGTGATACATCAAATCATGAGGATGCCGACCAACATCCTGAATTTTCTAATCTTGGTTGTTGTGATATCTTCACCTCATCATCCGATCACAATGTTGATTCAATCATTGCTAATCCATCTAAGCCACTGCTTTACGAGGATACATCTGTCAACGAATTCGAAACCCCATAGACCGTCAGGGCACTTCAACCCACGCTGATGGTTATGTCAGGCCCTTGCTTTCCTAAGGTTGGTTTCACTTCCGATTAGGAAATTGTTCAAACACTCAAGGCTCCTCATCACTCATATGTATGCACTTAAGATCAATCTAACACTCAAATTTTACTTCCTCCACTCGAACTACATGATCCCATTGCTCATGCATTGGAGGAGTCTTACATTGCAAGCACTTGTGCACGACGCAAGTTATGTTTGTTTGTTTTGTTTGCTTGCTGTCACTGTCAAGAGTGTGCTTATGCTTCAAAGTTGCACGTAGTGTCACACAACACCATGATAAGTCCATGGACTTCCTGTCATGCACATGCACTCACTTATATCCCGTGGGCACTTTGAATCACGAAGTGTGGTTGTCTTCATTGTTATATCTTTCTTGCTTGCTGGTTCACACAATTGGGTTGCTCACGGATCAAGCCTTAACCAACATGGGTCTTATAATGTGCTGGTGGCTGCATTGGAAGTATCACTTCACGTTATCCGACCCATGTATTGTTAGTGTAGGAGTAGGAGTAGCGTTTGCTTTCAGTTGTTTTGTTGCATTCTTGTTTGCTTACATGCTTTTTTTTCTTGTTTGTTTGCTTGCTTCACTTTCTTTTTTGCTTCTGCTCTTGCTTTACTTTGTTGATTTTTAGTTTGTTCACTTGTTTCATTCATAGGTTAGTTTGCATAAAACCATGTGTGACTCATGAAATGAGCCGGGTAAAGTGCAAGAAGGATTGTACAACTATCACTAATTGGTTATCTATTATCTTGCCTTTGTATGATGAGCTTGTTATTTCTAGTCCATGATACGTCGAAGGAAAATACGTTTTGTTCGAAGTGAACCTTGGTGAAAACAAAACGCTTGCGCGCTAACTAGTGTCACCTTCTCTAGTCGATTTTTTTTGGGTTAACCCTTATCAACTCAGTCAAGTAGAGTATGGTGAGGGGGAAACCTTAACAGACACATCGAAGATACAATAAACTACTTCTTTGCTGGAATAACCTCTTCTTCTCTCAATAAGTCGGGATGCCTCTTCCACCTATGAAATGAATAAGTGCTATTCACAGTTAAAAAAAAAATGAGAAGTCAAAAAAACTCAAAATGAAAAATGAATAACATGAAAGTAGAGAAATGCTTCTTGTGCAGGGAGGTGATCTACCTTGGTACTAACCAAGTTCATTGGTAGAAAAGCCATGCTTGTGTTCCTATGTGACTCCATCAAGGTACTGTCCAGGCTTGCTGACAGTGGAGCAACACTAGAGATGAAACTAAGACTCTGACGACTAAACTGCTTGTACACCTATATACCTCTCAACCCCAATTGAAACAATTGTGTTGCCTTGGATTAGAATGTGTATCAATCGACCAAGATTCTAGCAGATGCTACATCTTACAATCAAGCTAGTGCGAAGCCAAGATGAGCTAAGAGTTGAACAATACTTCTGGAGGTGTTAGACTTGCTTTTCACGAACAAGGTCCATTCGAGAGCTGGAGTTCTACCAATGTGTCACCAAGTGTTGTTGCAGCTAAAACCACCTTCCAAAATTTTGCCTTACCCTGTTTTGGAGCCTCCCTACCAACCTTCACAGCAGCTTGCCTTGCTTCGTCAAGTCCTCAAGCTTCAATGTCTTTCTTGCTCAAAGGCAGCCTGTTGATCACAATTTGATCTTTTCCCTTCACAGGCGGCTCACTCGGACTTGGTCCAGCTGCAGGATGAGTAGCTTCCCCTTGAAAATTGCACATTTATGGAGGGAAACTAGCCTTCCCTCTAGAAATTGCGCAATCCTCTCTGACAGCCTGCCGGGCTCTAGGATTGTGCAATCCTTCCAACCAACCTTCCCAACAGGATTTGTGCAAATTTTCCCAGCAGCAGGCTATTCAGCCCAAGATTTGCGCAAATATGGGTAGTAGTCAGCTGCTCTACCCAGAAATTGTGCAAGTCTCCTAGGTAGCCAACCCAGCTCCCAGCCATAAATGCACATTTTTCTCCAACAATCAAGCAGTCTCTTGCATGTGCAACTGAGTTGACTAGCTCCCTCTGGGACTGAGATAAACAGACTTGCATGCATGGGCTGCTTCTCCCAAGGAAAAATGCAAAGGCATCCCTTGTTTCAGGGATCTATGTTTAGTAGTTGGAGGTTACATGCAAGGATCAATTTAGAAACCTCCGACCAAGTGTCGCTTCCATTGGATTTGTGGCATGCACATCACAATCTCAATGTGGAATGTAGCTGCCACATCTCTTCTCAAAGATAGCTACCATCGTCTCAACTAGTTTATTTCCTTTCTGCATATAAACAACTTTTAGTACTTTATTATTAATGAATTGAAGTTCTATTTTTGCTTCAACTCTATGTTTCTATTTATATATGTAATTCATTTCATTCCTTCATAAACCTGGATCAGTGGTATCAGAGCGGCCTACTCTTTCTCAATTTTTTTTTTGTGCATGTCCCATATGAGGTCAAGGTATAAGGAGTTGGGATTTGAACTAGTTGATCCTTTGCAAGAATATCCCCATCAACATCGATGACCTCCCATGGCGAAAGAAAAGAAAGATGAGGGAGTAGGAGATCCTATCAAACTGTTGCTAGAAGAAGCTCTTGAGAAACAAAGGAACGAAATGATGGACAACTTTGCCAAGATCCTTCTGCGGATTCCCATTGGAGAAGCATATTCATCCAATGGTCACTTCGATATCCCTATATTTGAAGTAAAATAGATGTAGATGTTGTAGATAAATGGTGTAATGACCACTAGTCATATATGCAGCGGGAATATTAAAATACTTCGTAGACAAGTACATCCATCATAGGATAGTAAGTGTAAATTGTATATTATATAAAGAATTGATGTAGGATGATACAAATGAGAATGAGGGCCCTGTATATATAGGGAGGTAAGTACACTTTCACTAACAGTTATGTCCTTAGGGACATACCTTTTCATTAATTACTAACTAATTAATCATTAATCTTCTTTGTTGTTTTTACATTTTTGTGTTTATTTTTATATAAATTTGGTTTGTAACATTGCCTTTCCCTTCAAAAAGCTTTTTCCTCAAAGCTTACCAATGAAGGATCAGATCTCTTCTGTTGATCGACATATCTTCTTATTTCTGAGCTTTCATCTTTGTTGATACAAGATGATATGATGTTCTCAGCGATAGATATAATTGTCGTACTGAAAACGGATTAGACCATCCAAGATTAATCTTATGGAAAATATTCTGATCCTTGGAGATGCGTGGTGAATAGTTAGTGTATGACTGGATTAAGCTCACTTCAATATTCTTCGAAACATAAGTTTATTGTTTATGTTCTGCGTGATATAGATTTGTAGATTTATTAAGGCTTTTACTCTTGTGATTCAGATGTAGATAAGGAAATTTTCTTGTTTGAACTTCCCTAAATGTTTTTATGGCAGTTTCCTGATTTCCTCCAGACATTGTTGTTGTTGAATTAATTACTGAATCCTTATTTGGGGTCTCCTTTGTTTGAACGAAAACCTCTGTGTACGTTTTTACTTCAATAGGGTTTGGATTTGCCTGAACTACGGGACTAGTGGTATTGATGTTTGTTTCTTCAGTTTGGACTGCTACATCTGGAGACTTTGGTGCTTACTTTGCAAAAAGTTATTTGAACCTATTCATCAATGATTTATTTTTGTCCTTAAGTTTTTTAATCTATTTGAGAAGATTTTGATTATGATTTTTGAGACATAAGCATTTCTCATTCTATGAGTCAACTTTATTTTGGCCTTCACGCTTCTCATCTTTTAAACACTTAATTTGTTCTATTAATGCTTGATTAAGGCTCTTTAAATGTAAATTTTATTCTTCTTGTTCTAATAAATTCTCCTTGATTTCCTTCCTTGATTCTTTAGCTTTCTTGACTTGTTCGAGTAGTTTTTCTTAGTGATCTCTGAGGCGCAAGATTTCTTTGTCTTTGTTGCAAATGACTTCTTCAAGCTCTTTTTTCTTCTTTGATATAGTTTTTTCGTTATCTTGAAACATCAAGTCTAAGATATCCTTAAGGTCTTCTAATGAATATTTTATTTATTTTGATTTACTTATCATGTCTTGAAATGTGACCATCTTCCCTTTATAAGGAAACATCAAAACTTGTTTCTCTATGTTTAACATGAATGTACCCAAATCCTTAAACTAGGGTTGACCGAGTATGATGTCTGTGTTTTTATGCATCCTTATAACATGAATTCGACATATGTACTCATAATGACCTATTGTCACTTGTAGATCAATAATTTTGTACTCTTTTTGGTCAAAAATATTTTTCTTTACACTAATGCTTAGATCTGGAGTTAATAATTGATTTTCCAAGTTGATGTTGATATAGTTTTATCATTGCTTTGACTGATAGCGACTTTAACTTCTCTTCCTTGGATACTTCCTTTTAATGTAATTATTCCGTGATCTGTAACTGAAAGACCATTATAGGAAAAACTTTCTTTGTCATTTTAGAACTGAGCTCCATCATTTTTTTTCAATGATTGATCGCATTTGTTTTGTCGAGATGACTTAAGGTATTATGTAATCTAAATATATAAAATTTCTTTTAATTTTATGGATTGTGAACACTTAGCTATCAATTGGAATATTCTCCAAATTCACCTTTTTATGTTTTATAAGAATATATATCTTCCCTTTAATCCACTAAGGAATAAAATTTAATACTACCCTTTTCTTATATTCACTAATATATATTTGAATGTTTCTCTTTATACTTATATAAAGAGATATGCTTTCACCATAACCTTCTTAATTTAAAATATATATTTTAAACTTTATATTTTCTCCTTTTTTTTTGTTGACTTGAACTTTTCTTTAAAATACCCCTTTATAATATAAAACTTCTCTTTATATACCTTTTATTTATAATCTTTTCTTTTTCTTTTTGAAAAGTTACAACCCTAGTGGAACGCATTTATTCATCTCTTTGGAGTATAATATAAAATATATGTCAACTTATGTTCCTTGGACTCAGTTAATTTTCTCCACGTAAAAGTAAAACTTACCATTCACATCTAGAGTTTTTGTATTCCTTTTATTTTTCTTTTACCTTGAAAATACCATGGGCAATTACCATGGGCTTGCAAAACACTTAATCAAGAATCAATATAATATTATATACTCTTCCTTCTCTTATGCATAGTTTTAAAGATATTTGGAAAGATTCCCTCTTAACTTTATCATGCACTTTTTATCAATAATGTAGAACCTTTTTTATATATATGAATGTTCTCCTTCAAATTTTACACCAGACTATATATATCTTTTTTTTTTGGTAGATTTTTATATAATTTTTTTTAATCTTTATATGTACTTATTTTTTTCTTTGACTATCTTCTTTTTTTCTTTATTTTTTTTGTTTAATGGCCAAAGGCCTCTGACGAATTAGTGATGAAGAGACTCCCAAAAGTGTAGTGAAACGCTTCAACCTCAACAGAAACAATGTCGATGAAACTTGGATGACCAAGGGCCTAGATCGGAGAGCGTGACTCTATGAAGCGGTGGAGCGGCCAGAGGATCGAACTCCTTTAATACCAATGTAAGGACCAAAAGTTGTATACGCAACAGAAATATTAAAATACTTCGTAGACAAATACATCTATCGTAGGATAGTAATTTTAAATTGTATATTGTATAAAAGAATTGATATAGGATGATAAAAATGAGAATGAGGGTCTTGCATATATAGCCACGTAAGTAGCCTTTCATTAACGGTTATGTCCTTAGGGACATACCTTTTCATTAATTGCTAACTAATTAATCATTAATCTTATTTGTTGTCTTTTACATTATTTGTGTTTATTTGTATATAAACTTAGTTTGTTACAGCACGCCGACTTGGACATGCAGGATATTTTAACACTTTTAAATAAAAAAATAATTATTTTTACAAGTTACAATTTGCCCGATGGGGTCTTCATCATATGACAATGATACCTTTTGTTTCACGTTGGGATGATGACTGTACATTTGATGGGCACAATCACATGATTTCTACATAAACCTTTTGAGCAGAAATTCCCTTGGTGATCTAGGCTAGAGACGTGTTCCAACATCAATAAATAACCGCAGGATTTGTCATTAAGCCACTAAAATCGCAGTTTGGGACTTGTACACTCAAGGAAAACTCATGACTTTAGAGGGCTACTCATTGAGCTTATGGCTCACCCTGTTGGAGGTCCAATTTACCCCTCTTGGTACCCATTCGAGTAGTATTGTTTTAAACATGATTGAACATAGATGTCACTTCTACGTACCTTGAGTATATTGGAAGCCACCCTAGGCCAAAACCCATGGCTCGCCATTCGCACATTTAACTGTTATAGTGCATCGGAAATAGCATTCGGGAAGATTGCTCTCTAGTACTAGCCTCATGTCAAGTATATTTGAGGGTTATAGCACCAGGCACATTCAATATTTGAGCCATTTCTTGCTCATAGAAAACACAATGCTAAATTACAACACTTAAATAAATATGTGCTTTCAAATCATGGGATTACGTAATTAACTTTTGTTGGAATATGTAACGAACTGTTCCTACTATGCAATACTCTTCTGAACACTTCGAAGACAAAAACATCCATAGTAGGACAAGTGATTGTATATAAGAATATTTGAATACAAGTGAGATGATTTGATTACAACTAAGTGTCCTCTATATATAGCTAGGCAAGTACCCTTTCACAAATGGTCATGTCCATAGAGACATGCCTCTTCAATACTAATTACTTGTTAATTAATCATTATTTATGACTACTACTATTTGTATTATATATATATATATAGTATTTGTCCTCAAAGCTTATTGTTGACAAGGCATAACATCTATTCTTTGTCTTTGTAATCTATTCGCATCTTTTGGAATTCTTCGATCTATCATCTTCATTGATACAAAATGATAAGATTATGCAAGAGATAAACAAAATAGTCAAACTGAGAAGGGATTTGACCATCCTAAATAAATCTTTGTGGAATCTTGCAGTTGTTGGAAACTTGTAATGAATTGTTATAGCGGGGCCTGGATTGTGCAAATTTCGGTATTCTTTGGAACATAAGTTTGTTGTTTATGTTCTGAGTGATACGAATAAACAGACTGATTGAGATGTCTACTCTTGTGATTAGAGTGTAGATAAGGAGTTCCTGTGATCAAATTTCCCCTTAACTTGTTTGTGTAGATTTCTTGATTTACTTTAAGTATCTGATTTCCTTTAGGTACAAAAGTCACTTGGTTAATCGTTGGATCTTCACTTGAAATCTCTGTCATTTGAACTACAACATCTGAGTGTGTCTTGACTTCAACTAGTTTATCCTCTTCTTGAGTTATAATATTGACTTGATCGGTATTCATTCCTTTTTCTTCAAATTGGACTCTTACCTCTGAAGACTTCAATGCTTCTTTTTGAACAAATTGTTCTAGCTTGTCTTGTAGCAACTTCTTATCATTCTTAAGCTTCTTTATTTGTGTAAGTAGGTTTTGATAATGATTCTTTAGACATGAAAGTTCAATGTTCACTAAATTGTTGACTTTACTCTTAGTGTTCTTATCTTTTAAACATTTGATTTGTTAACAACCTTTGATTCAGGGCTTTTAAGCGCAAAATTTATTCTTCTTTCTTTGATAGATTTTCATTGAATTCTTTCTAGTTACATTCCTTTTCTTGTTTTAATTTTTTCTTTGTAGCCTTGGGCTTCTTGATCTTTGTAAGTAATTTTTCACTATGGTCCCTTAGACACAAAATTTCTCCGTTATTTTCCATTGATGCTTCATAACACTGATTTTCGAGATCTTTATATTTCTTTTCTGACGTCTCATTTTTTTGCTAAAGTTATACGAGTTCTTCTTTTGATCTTTTAATTTGTGTATGTGGATTACCTTGATATTCTTCCAAAGTAAACAATTTCTGACATACTAGACAAAAGATTGTACAGTTTTTAGATACTGACAAATACTCGGATTTTGTTTTACAAAATGGACATCTAGTCCAAAACTTAGACTTGTTTATGCAACTCATCTTTTCTTCCTTCATTTCTGATTTAGAATCCATTCCTTTCTCGTTAATGACTGAATCCGTTTTTTTCTTCTTAAATACCCTTTTTCAGCTTATTTGATAATAGTCTCTCCTTCTTTTTTTAACTTCCTTGGTATACCACTTGAGATACCTTCGGTATTATTTTATTTTTTTTGTTATTTGTTGTTCTTTTTTGTAATAAATTACCTTAGACTCTAAAAATAACCCCCTTTTATCTAATTACATTTTTACATATATCTCATAGATGTAGTTTTTCTAAAAAAATATTAAAAAATTTATTTTCCTCTCTAAATCATTGTTTATATCTTGCACTTTCAAAATACTTCTTCAGAATTTTAATTATTTACTAGTAAAAATTGATGATTATATTGGCATCTAAATAATTCTTGGAATATAATAAAGGTTGATTAACCTCTTGGACTAGTCACGACTTTTAGTTTTTTAGAGTATTATTTGCAATGAAGAGTTTAATGTTATCTATTGATTTTTATAGAAACTATTTGTAAGCTATGTAATTGAACTGGTACTGTCAGCCAAGGGACAAGCTTACAGTGGGTAAATGGCGATGGATTTACACAATGGCGGAATTCATGGTAGGGCGGATAGGTGAGGTCAACAAGGGGCAGAGGCGAACACGGTGGGACAGGCATTGCGGTGGTCTATCGGAGACCATGGCAGTGGCTCCGAAGTCTATCGTTGGCAGCACTGCAACATCGGGCGAAACTGTTGCAAACGAGAAGGCGACGGTACGGCGGTAGTTAGGCGTCGCAGATGGTGGCAGCTGGCAACCAAAACAATACAGAGTGCAACTCAATTTATTTATTTTATGAGTTGCGGCCCTTTTTGGGTTTTTTATATTTTATTATTATGGTTTTATATAATTTTTATTAATTTAATTTTTTTATATACCTTTTTTTAATTTTATTTTATTTTTCTATTTTATTGAATGGCTAAAGGCATGTTCTCTTCTTTTTTGTTTTTTAATGGCCAAAGGCCTGACGGTCATGACGAAGACTTTCATAGCCAAAGGTCGGGATAGGAGAACGTGGCTCTGATACCAATGTAACGAACAAAGTTTGTAGTATGCAATAATCTTCAAAACACTTCAAAGACAAAGACATCCATTGTAGGACAAGTAATTGTATATAAGAATATTTGAATACAAGTGAGATGATTTGATTACAACTGAGGGTCCCATATATATAGCTAGGCACGTACCCTTTCACAAATGGTCATGTCCATAGAGACATGCCTCTTCAATACTAATTACTAGTTAGTTAATCATTATTTATGACTATTACTATTTATATTATTATTAATATTTATAATTTTATTCAAACAAAAGAAATCATCCAATGAGTTATCATCATTTTGAGGAAGGATCAACGTCTAATCTAAGTTATACTATCACTCACACCAACAATAAACTGAGAATTAGAATCAAACATAGGAAAACCCCCCTTAGGCCAGGGAAATCACACATTAGAAACCTAGAAGTGAGAAGCAAGGTTATCAAGGCGACGGTGAGTAGCTTTGCCTATTAGTATCCTTAGGTTCTTCCCTAGGTGAGATTGGGACTTTTTCTCTAAGGAGAATCCGAGAGATAACATAACCTATTTTAAAATAATAAAAAAATCAAGAGGCCTCTAAAAATCTCCAAAATGAATTTATAGTTTGGGAGCAGCGGGCAGAGGTTGTTTCCTACGGAGGGTTCATGTTATGGATGCAATCGTTCATCCCCATCATGCCCCATCTCAAAATCCAATGCATCATATGTTGATAAATGTTTAAACTTCCCTTTGGGAATTGTAGCCCCAAAATCTAGCAAAACTTGTGAACAACACTAGAATCACTGAATCGCTGACCAAATGACAACAATAAGGTAGTATCCCACTATCACCACAGCTACTACCCCCTGCTCTTTATGGATTTTCACCAATGGGAGGAGTCTCAGTACATAGTTCACCTAAGTGATATTCTAAGCTTATAGGTATAAGGTGACGCTAATGGCTTCCAAGGGATGACACAACTTAGGTACAAGGCTCCAGCAATGAAAAAGAGGTAATTTGCTTCCCTTAGAGAGGCCAGACCTAGGGTTGATTAATAGTCCTTGGGTTGATGGAGTCTATGGATGCTTAAGATTGGCTAATCCTTGTAAAGGAGTAAGGATATTTTGATGCCCTAGCAAAAATACCAATGTAGCATAAAACAGGCACTGTTTTTGGAAGCGAAGCATCATATTCCAAAAATCCTCAGAAGTGAAGTGTCTCAAAAGCATCTATTATATATATCATTGCGTTTATATTCAAAAAAACATCCAGACTGCCAAATTAGTTGCAGAGTAAATAAAAGCATGCATGTTGTACACAAATCAAGATAGAAATGGCATCCATAAATTATAATACATTAATGATTAATTATTTGAACATCAACCATATATATACATCAACTATCTACAATCTAGATTCCTCTCCTCTTGTCTAGCCTTTGCCTCTACTTCAACTCTCTAGGGATATTAGTCAACATTTCCCAATTTTGATCAAACGGCCTAATCCATGTCTTATAATATGGTAAAAAAAAGCTTAACATGTTTTATCAATGATTTTGACTTGACTAAAGGGTACATTTTTGCTAGGGCCGTGACAAAGGAGTTCGACAATCAACACCACTAACACTAGGGTACATATAGGGCTTGGTGCTTTTAATTAAATGTCAATCACATACCCTCATACATGATATAATCTAATGAAACCCCGCAATCCCATTGGTCCTAAAATCCTGAAAACTGTTAAGTCTGTTGAATTTTGAATGGTATATGAAAATATATTTTCTCCATATGAAGTTCGATGAGGTTGGAACCACTCTCAAACATCCTAAGTCATTTCATGGTAATGTAAAAGGATGAAAATGAAAGAATATCACTTCTACTTTAAGAATTTAACATTACCATTAGGGAGCATCTAGGAAGTTTTTAGGGAGAATCAAGTCGCACCTTGAGACTGTCTGGGAAGCACAGTTCCTCACATAACAGTTCAAAAACCACCCCATCCCAGAAAAAAAGCACCCCGCGGAACCATGTGAGTGATTTTCAGAACCATGCCAGAACTGTGTTTGGGCTTACGGAACCGTCACGATTCCGAAAGTCCAAGAACCACGAAAAAAGGGCAGAACTGCGGTTACGCCCGAGGATCTGTCTGGGACACCAATCTGCCTCCTGAACCAAGGGGGTTGTTCTTGCAACCTTGAACAAAACCCTAACAATTACATTTTTGAGAGATCAAACACACTTGGGAGAGCTACAACAAGAGTTGACCAAGGGGATTATCATTCACATTCCATATAAGAGTAACGCACACAATGAGGCTATCTAGATCCTGTGCAATTGATGTTCAAAAAATTAGGACAAAATAGAAAAACCATAGATAACCATTATGTAACGAACAAAGTTTGTATGCTCAGAGGAATGATTTGATACCAATGTAACGAACAAAGTTCTATATGCAGCAATAATCTTCAAAATACTTCAAAGACAAAGATATCCATTGTAGGACAAGTAACGAGGGTGAGAGCCTACTTGCATACCTTAGGCAGATACCTCTTCACCAACGGTCATGTCCTTAGGGACATACCTCTTCATTATCTAATTACTAGTTAATTAATCATTATTTATTATTATTATTGTTTACATTATTCGTATTATTTAATATATATTTTATTCATAACATTGCCTTCCTCTTCGAAAAGCTTTGTCCTCAAAGCTTACTGATGAAAGGGCTTGATCTCTTTTCTCATTTCGAATATCTTCTTGTCTCAGAACTTTCATTGTCGTTGATACAAGACGATATGATCCTTTGAGTGACAACCAAAATTTTCGGACTGAGAATGGATCTGACCATCCTAGCTTAATCTTCACCATGGACTTGACTGAGAATTCACTAGAAGTTTCTAATGAATTGTTATCATTGAATTGGATTCTACAAACTTCAGTATTCCTTGGAACATAAATTTGTTATTTTTGTTCCGAATAGTTCAAATATGTAAATTGTTTAGTTGTTTGGTCTTGTGATTCAGATGTCGATAAGGAGCTCTTACAGTTTGATCTTGCCCTAATCTATTTGTGGTGATTTCCTAATTTACTCCAGATACTGTTGTTGTGGAGTTGGTTACTGAATCATCACTTGGAATTTCCATTGTTTGAACTGCAACATTTAAATTTGTTTTAACTTCTATAGGTTTCTCTTCTTCTCGAGTTGTGATATTGATTGGATCGATACTTATTCCTTCATCTTCAACTTGGACTGTTATGATTGGAGACTTCAATACTTCTTTTTGAGTAAGTTGTTCTAACTTGTCATTCAATGACTTATTGTTACTTTTAAGCTTCTTTATTTGTGTAAGAAGGGCTTGGTTATGATTCCTTAGATGTAAAAGCTCTTCGCTTTCTGGATTGTTGACTTTATTCTTAGTATCTTTCAAATCTTTTAAATTTTTGATTTGTTCTAATAACATTTGATTAAGGGTTTTTAAACACAATTTTTTTTCCTTTTCTGATAGATTCTTGTTGAGTTTCTTCTCGAGACATTCATTTTCTTCCTCTAATTTTTTCTAGTATCTTTAGACTTCGTGACCTTCTCAAGTAATTTTTTATTATGGTCTGACCTTCTCAAGTAATTTTTTATTATGGTCCCTTAGACGCCAAATTTCTTCATAAAATCAATCTTCAATTTCCTTGTATTTCTATTATGATGCCTCATTTTTTTGTTGAAATTCTACGAGTTCTTCTTTTAATCTTTTAATTTGTGTACGTGGATTACCTTGATATTCTTCCAAAGTAAACAATTTCCTACATGTTGGACAAAATATTGTGTGATTTTTAAAAATCGATGAATACTTATATTTTGTTCAACAAAACGGACATCTGGTCCAGAACATAGAATCATGTATGGAATCCATAGCTCCTTCATTCATCTTCGCATTAGACTCCATTCAATTCTCTTTAGAGATTAATTCCTTTTGTGTTTGTTAATAATTTTGTCAAATGACACTTGGACTTTTAATTTTTCTAGTTATTATATATATAATTATATATATATATATATATATATAAATTCCCACTTAATAATAATACCTTTTATTTTTGGATATATGTATATATAATATTTTTATTTATACCCCTTTTTGTCCCTTTTTATACTGGTATGAAAAAATGAATTTTATTTAAATTAACACCCCTTATATAACTTTCAAATACTATTTGGTAACTTTATACCTTTAAATGAGAGTATCTTAGCAAGTTACTTGTAATTTTATTTATTTAACAAGTGTGTGCCTGCGGATGGCAGCAGACGTGCTATAGATAGCACGGTTTGTTTTGGAAACATAAAATATTGAGTACAACGATGGAAACGGCTATCAACAGTGTCGGTGTGGGATATTTCCACACAGAAGGTCGAGGCTTGTTGGAGTGTAGACGATCAACAGTGGTTGTTGGTCATGGTGTGGACGAGGAGTAGAGGCAGGTGATGAAGGGTGCAATGTAGAACTGAAAAGTGTGTTGTCGACATTGGTGGCTACTTGTTGAGCGGCAATCGGACGACGACGGTGAACACTGGCCGAGAATCAAGTTGTGGTTCAATTGCAACCATCCAGTTAAGTTGTTTGATATATTTTTTAATATGGCCTTTTTCAATATTTATTTATTTTTTTTATATTATGTTTTTTTCAACTTCCAATATAGATATATATATATATACTCTTTTTTTCTCTTTTTTTAAATATCTATACTTCTTTCTTTCTTTTTTAGCTTTTTTAGCTTTTTTTTTCAAATATATCTTCTCTCCCTTTTTTTTGCTTTTTTTCACTATTCTTTTAAATCCTTTTTTTGTTTTTTATTATTTATTTCCTTTTTTTTAATATTTTTTTTAAATGGCCAAAGGTCTGACGGCGAAATAAAAGATCTCCAAAAATGTGTAGCAAAACGCTTTGATTATGACAGCAACAAAGTTGACGAAAATTGATAGCCAAAGACTGGTGACCGGATAACGTGGCTCTAATACCACGAACAAAGTTCATATACTCAAAGGAATGCTCTAATACCAATGTAACTAACAAAGTTTGTACATGCAACAATAATCTTCTAAATACTTTGAAGACAAAGAATTCATTGTAGGACAAGTAATTGTATATTGAATAGTGTATATCAGAATTGATGAGATAATTACAAATGAGGGTGAGGCCTGCTTATATACCCTAGGCAGATACCTCTTCACCAATGGTCATGTCCTTAGGGACATGACTCTTCATTAACTAATTACTAGTTAATTAATCATTATTTATTATTATTATTGTTTACATTATTTGCACTATTTTATATATATATATATATATATACTATTCATAACACATTACATTCTATACATTAGACATTAAATGAAAATTTCTTTAACAAGAAAGCTTACTTACAAGATGAAATGCATGAATAATCCATCATTGATCCAAGATAATTTATCCAAAGACATGAAACTAACTCATATGCAAAGTATTCCATAGATGACATCTTCCCAAGATACAAAAGGCTGAAATTCTCCTCAGGATTGAATTAGTCCAAGTGATGTTGATGAATAACAATGATCCTCTCTCCTCTATTTATTTGACGATGAAGTTCTAATTATTAGCCTACAGGCCCCTTGAAGTTCTAATTATTAGCCTACAGGCCCCTAATAACAAGTTAAATCAAAAAAAGGCCTTGTGTTAAAAGCCAGCCCACTAGCTTTTGACATAATGATATGAAAATCCTACATATGTGAGTCGTGAGGTCTCTAAGGCTGACGTCATCCATAAAATTAGCTCCAAATGCCAAGCGTTGATGCTACAAGGTGCCGAGTGTGATGTAGTAGCATCCAAAAATCATGATTTGAGGGTTGGCCTTCAAATCAACCTCAATAAATCTCCATGGTCCTATTATTTGCTAATTTATGCCTAGCAGATCAGGTTAACTCATTTTGCCCTTAACTCGACCCAAACTCCTTATGTGGCCTAGTCGTAGATCAATCTTGCCTCGGACCAAACCGAATGCCTTTTTTTCTGAACAAGGAACTTCTTTGATGTATTAACAAAATGGACATAGAGAAGTTGTGCCAAATAAAAATGTGTTATGCCAAGACAAAATTGAATTCTTCGATTTCTAAACCAAACCAAACCAAACTAGAGTTGATTCAAACCTTCTCCCTGCAATTCAAAATAGAACTAAGTTGTTACAAGGAGAATAAACCGTGCCAGACCAAGAAGGGTGAAATCTTTCACCACCGAAATTAGTAGAAAGAAGGGGTCATAAATCCCTCAGAGCCTCGAGCTCAAGAGAAAACATAGAGATGATCCAATCAATGATGATTCCAAATAAATTCAATCCTTCCATATTTATAGATTTCCTAGAGAGGCTCTTCTTTTTAAAATGATTGAGTAATCTTTACTCCAAGCCCCAATTTTGGGTTCCTTTCCCCAGTTGCCCCAAACTTCCCAACATTGGGAATTTTTGGGGGTTTTCCCCTTTTTGGAGGACTATAGCCTACGGGAATTGATAGGCTACTTTGTCCCTTGAGCAATCAATTCTTCAAGAACATTACATCAACAGACACTTGTTGACCCTTTCTCTCTCCTCTCACTACTTTTCTCTCAAATTTTGCAACCATCCATGGAATGGTATAAAAGGTTGCTAATATGATGAACTGTTTTGACAGGCTTAGGCGACTTGGGATTCGATCATCAAGTAAATATACTCTAGAGTGTTTTTTCATTTAGCTAATTATTCTCGCTTTTTGCGATAAATAATTAGCTGATTTTTTTCACTCACACACTTCCAAAGCTAGAGTGTGGCTTGATGATTGAGCCTTGAGTCTGTCCTAATGCCTAGATTCGATGTGTATTAACATACTAGGACATATCTAAAGCGTCGCGAAATTTGATTAGGTTTTTATTGGATGGTTTAATTTATTAAATAAACCCACAAGATGGGATTTTTAATTAAATTCTTTTTAAAATTGTAAATAAGTGAGCCTAGAAGATGTTGGGGGTATATAAGTACTTAAAAATCATGATCCTCATCCCAACATTCTTCTAATGTCCACTTTGAGGGATAAAAACTCAATGATCCTCCCTCAAAATCCACTTTTCCTAAGTTTAGTGGCATTAAGTGGCAAAAAAATAAATATAGAGACATATTAAATATGCTCTCAAAACTCACAAGGGACAAAGGTGATGATATGGAATTTCAAACTCAACTCAAATGTTTAGTTTACAGGTTGATTGGGCAGCCAAGTCACCATAGGGAGGTGGGGCATCAAGAGGGCCGAGTTGACTATCAGTTTAGGAGGGCTTCATTTCCCACATCAACAGGATGAGCTTCCTCTCATAGATGCTCACAGGTTTGAGAGCAGTTAAGGGTTGTTTGATTATGATTGAAGTGCATGGTTAACTCCCCTTAAATTCAGCTCATCCTCCACCTATTAGATAGCCAGTTAAAGGGAGGATATGGTTCAATCCACTACATCTACCTGCAAACCAATCTATAGCCTACATAGGCATTCAACAAAACAGGGGTTCAACCTCTAGTTATGCCTTGGATCAGCCACCAGTTAAGTGCAATATTGTTCCCACTTATCCCTTACTTCATTCACACTTGGCAGCATGCTTGTCCCATGCACCAACAGTCGCTCAGCTAGTTAAGGAATGATGTCCTGCCACCTACAAGATTAGAGGATCAACACTGCCACAATTTGATGCCACATAGAAGGTCGACTTCTCATTGGGATTATCACCTCTTCTCCACTTGTCATTCCTTATGTGCGTTGGGATATGCTCCTATTTTTGTATAAAGAAACCCATTGCGCTGTGAATTTCATGGTTGAGATTTTTGTGCTTGGGAAAACATTGTTGAAGTTTGTACTCTTTTATTTTCAAAAGGTGCTTTGTCTTGCTTGGTGCTGGAGGTAACTTGTTGATGTTTTAATTTGTTTTATAGCTTGTATGCTTAGATCCTTGGAGGGATAGTGTTACCTCAGGGAAGTGACTAGTAAGTATTTACCTTTCACTTGGTAAACTTGGCATTTGATCTAATGATTGTGGGTACTTGTGAATAGCTTACATTGATTAGTTTCTCTTGCAAAGTCTCCAGCTATTGCTAACAAGCGTGTGGAGGAGTTTTGATGTGTACTTATAGGGTGTCTCTAATATACAAGCAGATTATAAGTATTCATTCAAACCACTTCTCAAGGGCCGCCACATTTTGTTCTTGGAGGAATATTGGAGAGGGCTCCACTAGCCCCTATTTGGCTTTCTTCCATCAATCGAATTTCAAAACAAAAATTCGGTTACTGGTTTGGGTTTTCTATTAAAAAATAGAGGTTTGCCACCAGAGCCAACCATGTGGTCCCTCGCCCATCTACCATGATCATATGTTTGAAGGTATGCCTTGTCATTTGGTATTTGAGTATTGTAGTTTGCTTATCATGGACACTTCTAGGCATGGATTAATGGGGGCATTCGGCGTAAAGAATGGGCTAGGTGTGTGCTCTTGTTCCCTACACCCCCTTTGGATATTAACCTTGGATTCTAGTCCCGTGGGATCTCTTTTACTGACCATTTGGCTTTAGGAATGATATTCCATGGGAAATCTTGATTTTGGTTGCGTGGACCCGCTCCCTCATCCACATATATTGCCCCCTTTCCACTCATTATAACCCCATTCACCATTTCTACCACCTGGGTCCACATTCCTCCACTGGGCCACATAGGGTTAGTCTTTCCCCTCCCCTTGCCCACACCTTGGGTCAGGCCTAGAACGATGCCCCAAAGGTTGATGCAGCTAAAAAAAAATGCAAAAGCATAATTGACCACATTCAACTGGAAATGTACCACAAAATGCAAAAGATAGCCGGGATAAACACATTTAGCACGTGGGAAAAAGCTAATACATGAGCTCTACCCCATCATCATGGCCATTACCCAGGTTCCTATAGGCTCTACGAACCTCCTTGATCATATAGGAACCCATGATTGTCCCAACCCCTGGTGAGAAATGAACCGCCCTACCTTAAAAGGGGGTATCCACTGTCATATCTCACACACCATGCTCTTACCCCTTGAGCCTCGAGCAGTTAATTAAAGAAAAATCATAAAAGGAAAAAGGCATATAAGGACGACTTCTCCCTCCTATACATTATATACCCAAGTGCGGGCTTCCCTTTTACTAGCTACCCTTGCACTCCAACATGTGGCCCAAGGTTGCCCCTTTTCATACCCTACTCCATCCATCGTTTTATCACATGTGACCGCCTTTTAAAGGATGTACCTTGGACATATTATCCCCTTTAGAAGTAGAAACCACCTAATAGGATGACTAGTTAACTCTATTGGGAGCTGGGAGACATTAGAACACAAATCCCAATATGGAAGGGCATGCCATTATGAAGTGCTCATTTGTTATCCATGGTTTATAAACTCTTTTACTTCATTTCTTTAATGACTTGATGTGCTAGAAGGCACGGAGACACATTGGATGTTATGCAGGATTGTTGCGGGTTTTCATTTGGGTTTGGTCTCCCTATATAGGGTCCTCACCCTAGAGGGCTACATTGGCACATGTAGGTTGTGTGTAGAGAGACATGGGCCTCCACAGCAGCAGACAACACTCCATGAATCCCCACAGCCATTCAAATATTACTCGTGGTTCACTTATTGGACAAGGAAGATGCACCTGATCCATCTTGCCTAGTTGGCCCTAGAGTTGCACCATACACTTGGCAGATGGTTCAAGACTTCCACGATTATGTGGCATCACCTACACCATCATCCTAGCCCTTGCAGGCGATCCACATGCATCTTCGATTTGTTTGGAGACCCATGAGGACACTTATGTGTCCCCACATGTCATTTGGAGCACCATAGGTTATTACAAGGGGACAACCCCTTCTCCACTGCTTTTGGGAGTTCAACTACACATTATTGCACATATAAACTCCATTAGGCCTCCTCCAAGGCCCAACGACATGCACTATTCATTAGTCAACCTCTTGAGAAGCTTATTCTTTTGTTTACGAGCTAGTTTGGTGGGCTTGTCACCAAAAGTTAGTTATTTTGCACATTATTTTATTGAGGGGATAATTTAGGCCTAATTAGCTAAATCTCATTAGAAGTGTATAAATACAAGTGATGTGAATTCATTTTAACATCATCACTTGGTTGGAATTGTATCTCTTTAGAGAACTTCATTATCCTTCTTGGTGGACGAAATATTGGAACATGGAATGAATTTTGATGTTTGGATCATTTTCTCTTGTCTTGGAGCTTCTTGTTTGGCGAATTTTTTATGGTTGGATATACTTTAATACATGTAAGTGCAATTTTAATGCTATTCTTTGCTCTGTTTTTGTCACATACATTGTTGCTGGGATTTCACTATTCTAGGGCTAAATTGTTGCATCTATTATTGCGAAGTGGTGGAAATTTTGTTCCTACATAGTGATGCTTCATGTATGGGACATGTATGATGAGTGAATGTCCCTAAGGATATTTCATGGTTGAAACTTATCTTGAGAAGCCATCTATTTTGCAAAACAAAGAAAAAAGTCTTTGAAGTTGCTCTCCTCTGCCCTAGTGCTAAGTGAAGTTGCCCTTAAGGCCTCCTTGACCAAGAAAATCAAATCCAAATTAATAATCATTCTTGACTCCAATCTCCTTGAAGGATTAGGCACTGGTCTACCATAGGTGATCACCCTAAAACTTCTTTTTTTTCACCTTCTCTTCTTTCTAGGTCTAGCCCCATAGGTCACCAAGGGCATTGAATATCTCACAATCTAGTCGTCCAAATACTTTGATTTTTGGTCCACAACTACATTGGTGTCTCCTCAATAAGCCGTCCAAATTTCATGAGATTCCAACAGTGGTATCTTGAGATATCGCAAGCCCTAACTCAAAGACCAATTCTTGCCCTTGGTTTTCCTTAAGCTAGTTACCGCATAGGGATCATTGTGCCACCTTTCATTGAAAAAAAAATCTTTGATCCCATTATCTTCCCTGATTAGGTCAAGCTCACCATTGGTTGCTAAACCCTCCCCTCTTGACCTTACCTGCGGTCCATTTGGTCCCGTGTACTCCCGTTTCCTATCAAAGCTAACTTTTTAAGGATCGCTTAGGATTCCAAGTTCCATAAGGATTTTGAGGAATAGCAAGCTCCATTACATGCCATACTCCCTAAACCTAACCCTCAAATCCTCATCAACCTTTCCTAGAAAAACCCTACAACTTGCTTACAAAGAAAGCAAGCCCTAATTTTGAGTTTCTCCTCGGAAATGGTGATCAGAATCACTTCTTATCCATTGCATTGATATATTATTTGTAAGTAAGTCCTCATACCGAGTCTCCTCCCATCAATGAAAGTCCGTAAAGAGTAGGGAGCCTTAGCTGAGGTTACAATGAGCTAAGTCACCATTGTTGCCCTTGTCCTAGCAGGTGCCCCTTTAGGATTCCCTTTAGGACCCTTGCTAGTTTGAGCGATAACAGGAGGATTTCTTTAAATTTTAAGGGAGTTTTTTTTTTTCTGTTGCTTTTAAGTTGTGGATCTTGAAGAGCCAAACTAAAAAGGTGATTTGTAATCTCCTATTTTATTAAACTCTTTGTTATGAATATAATTTATAGAAAAGAATAAAAATAATGTAAACAAATAATAACCATAATTAATGATTAAACTAACTAATAATTAATATTGAAGAGACATGTTCAGGACATGTTTGTTTGTGAAGGGGCACCTACCTAGGTATATAAGCAAGCATTCACCCTCATTTGTAAGCATCTCATCAATTCTTTTATACTATTAAATATACAATTACTTGTCCTACATTGAATGTCTTTGTCCTCGAAGTATTCTGAAGATTATTGTTGTATACAAACCTTGTTTGTTACATTGGTATCATAGCATTCCTCTAAGTATACAAACTTTGTTCATTACACTGGTATCAGAGTTGGTTGATCCTCTAACCACCTAGTCGTTGCACAGAGCCAGTCTAATCTAGCCTCTGACCATGAAACCTTTGTCAACATTGTTGTCGTCGCAATTGAAGTGTTTCGCTACATAGCTTGGAGATTCTCCATTTCACAGTCAAGCTCTTTGGCCATTTAAAAAATAAATTTAAAAAAAAAAAAAGGAAAAATCAACATATAAAAAAAACTATAGAAAAAAAGCACATAAAAAAACAAGAAAGAGATCACGTCCTTTCATCAGTAAGCTTTGAGGACAAATCTTTCTGAAGAGGAAGACAATGTTATGAATATAATTTATAGAAAACAATAAAAATAATGTAAACAATAATAATCATAATTAATAATTAAACTAACCAATAGTTAGTATTGAGGAGACATGTTCTAAGGACATGTTCATTTGTGAAGGGGCACTTGCCTAGGTATATAAGCATGCCCTCACCCTCATTTGTAATCATCTCATCAATTCTTTTATAATAATCAATGTACAATTACTTGTCCTAGAATGGATGTCATTGTCTTGAAAGTATTCTGAAGAGTATTGTTGTGTATACAAACCTTGTTCATTACATTGGTATCAGAGCATTCCTCAGAGTATACAAACTTTGTTCATTACACTCTCTCTCTTTTGTAACAATTTTTTTGGGAAAAGTGTCATTCCCCTTTGAGGGAAACATTTGTAAATTTTTCCCAAAGAGCAAAAAGACTTCTTTTCATCCCTTATTTTATAAGAGGGAAGTAATATAATAAAAACACATTTTCTCTTGGGAGCTTGGGCACTTTTTCCCCTTGGCATCCCACTCTTCCCCATTTGGGGAAGGTCTTCAAGTGATTGATTAAATGGTTTGCTTCGTCATTTAAACACTGAAGTAGATTAGACCAACACTAATTGCAATCCATTCATTTCCTTTTCTTCATGCAATTATAGTTTAACTCATTTGTTCTTGTCCTTACAACCCTTTCATTTCATTTGTGCAATTAGTTCAGCTTAGACTTTTAACCTGCTAAATTCCACTAGATTTGAGTTTTCCTTTGCATTTAGAGAAATTAACCTCCAGCTTAACTAGTTGTATAGTTTAATAGGGCCTCTTTTCACCCATCTCTTTTTCTAAGTTTGGAGATGCTAAACATTCGACTTGCCAAATCAAGTTGGGGAGACCCAATGTTGGATCTACTTGTGAGTGGGATGACTTGTGAAATCAGGGGGGTACTCATTGAAGTGAGGTTTCCCCGTGTTGGATCTTCTTGCAACTATCCTTACTCTTTGCTAGGACAAAGGCTTGGAGGAAAATATTCACATTAGATTAGGTGCAATCTCTCTCTAATTTACACTAACTCAAAAGACAACCGAACTAATCCTACAATCAATCAAGAGGCAATTCATCACACCCTATACTTGCATTATGTACTTGATTGAGATATTATTGCCTGTGTTTTACAAGTTTGTTTACAAATTGGCAAATTCTTATTCCAAAGCACTTTGTTTCAAGAACCTTTCATTTCAAAAATCTCCTTTTCAAGTACTTTGCCTTCAATTCTTTTCAATTCCAAGTACTTTACTTTTCTTGCAAGCATCTATTTGAATTATTGGCACTAGTCTCTTTATTAATCATACCTTTACATTGCTTATGTGCTTGCGGAATCATTTTCTATTTTGAAGCACATTGATGGTCTATCTTGTTAATGGTGAATTGCAAATTGGTTTAAATCATATTAACTCCAAGAACTTGTTTAGCTCAACACTAATCAAGCCTTAGTTTTCTTCTTTAGGGACCGCCCCCCTTGGGTTCGCTAGGAGTTAGCCTATATGGAGTTGGGAATTGGGTGACAACCCCAAATTGCAACTTGCCCCAAGGCCACACCAAGTGGAGTTGAGGACTTTCTCCATGATAATCCCAGGTGTGGATTAAGGCAGCAACAAGTCCCAAAATCCATCTTGGGCACCACAAAGGGGTCTCAATGGGTTTCCAAATGTGAAAAGTGTCCATCTTTGCTCCAGTATTGAGGGATTTCAAGGTGCTTCTAGCAGTCCCAAGTCTCTGAAGGTGAAACCATCCTCATCTGGGACCTAGGTCAGTTGTTATACCTCATATGGTGCTAAGGTTGGCCTAGGGGCATGTTGCGTCCAAGTGAACCATCAAATCCAGTGAAAAGTGGCAGAACGTCCTGGGTGCTGGAAGTGCCTAGGGTCATGTGGATGTACTATTGTTGCTTGGAGGCCCAAGGATCTCAACACCTCACCTATGAGTGCCAATATACCTCTTTGGAGGCCTGGGTACATGCGGGTAAGGTGCCCTAGACCTAGACTCTTGAACCACCTAACAATCACAACATAGATTCTAGTGAACACAACTAGTCATTAGGGACAATAATCATTATTGCATCTCAGTGAACCATGCTTGAATGTAATGGACTATTTTAATGCTTCAAATAAGGATTCCCTTCCAAAATCAGGGTCTTGAGCTTGCAATGATGTTTCCTCCCTAGGCAGGAGTGGGTAAAGGACAACCCTATTAGGTGTTTTCAACCCCTAAGGGGAAGTAACATTCCCTTGGTCCACCATTCAATTGATAGGTGTAAGTGAATAATAATGATGGTATAAGGGGAAAAGACCTCATGGCCAAGTACCATGGTCAAAGGGAACAACATGATGGGGATACACATCCTAAGGGTATAGAAGTGAGAATGGAATAATCATGGATGCATGAGTTACCATCTCAGCCTTTGTTTTTCCACCCCTCTTGTGTGCCTTTTACTTTTTGCTTGACTTCTCTTTGTATTACTACTCATAGCACAAAGGGTTAAAGTTTGCATTGATTGATATTGCAGTTGTATTACCCCTTAATGATGAGTCAATTTATTATTCATCGGGGTTGGGCCATGCAAGGGTTCCTTTTTATGATGTAATGGAAAAACATGTGCTCAAGAACTGGGTGACGGCCATATCAAGTGAGGTAGAGTTCATGCTAGGTTTTTGACCACATGCTAATGTGTATGTCTCAACCATCTTTTGCATTTTTTTATTCTTTCTATTGACTTTGCTTTTTGGTCATAACATGATCTTTCTATTTCTTTTAGCAGCATCAACCTCCCATGGCAAAGTTCCAAGCTCTACCCAGGTGTGCCAATGTATGGGTACCAAATCCCAGAGAGCCAATGGTCAATTGAAACGGAAGAGTGGGTGTGAGAGAAGGGCTTGTAATGTATGATGGAAAGAGGTAGTATGGCATGAGGAGAGACAAAACTACATTATGTCAATTGGTGCTTCCCAAGTAGTGCCCCTCCTATACCCATAAGGCCATTAGGGGAGGTCCCACTGGACTAGGATAGAACAAGATCATAGTCAAAACCCCTCCTTCCAATTCATCCCATAACCGGTATCAAATGCCCAAATACAAACAAGCATAAGCACCCAATTGCAAAATGAATCAAGTATCTTTTGATCGAAAGCCCACCTTAGTTGTGCCTCATGCTCTCTCTTAGTTGTTGTAAGGACTACTCTAGTTCTCCTCAGTTATGTCAATCGGTGCTTCCCAAGTAATGCCCCACCTATAACCATAGGGCCATTAGGGGAGGTCCCACTGGACTAGGATCGAGCCAAGATCATAGTCAACACCCCTCCTTCCAGTTCATCCATACTCTATATCAAATGCCCAAATACAAACAAGCATAAGCACCCAATTGCAAAATGAATAAAGTACCTTTTGATCGAAAGCCCACCTTAGTTGTGCCTCGTGCCCTCTCTTAGTTGTTGTAACGACTACTCTAGTTCTCCTCAGTTGCAAGAACTGCTCCCTTTCTCTTCAACACGGCTCCTCTTGTGCTCTCATCTTTTCTTCAACACTCATGAAGAATGAATTGGTGTCTCTTCCCCTTCCTTGACCTTTTGTCTTCTCATAAGGAAACCCTAAGATCCAATGGCTAAGATTTGATCTTAGCCATTGAGATCAACGGTGGAGATATTATCTCTCATTGACCCACTTAAGTCACTTAGACTTTACTACTCATAAAGTCACTTTATCCCCCTCATCACCTTTTTCATTAATTTGACCAAAAAGTCAATTTATGACTTTAATGCTCATAAAGTCATTTTAACTCTATCTCTCATAAAGTCAAGGGGTTATGTTGGACACTTTTTTCTAGGCAAGACACCATGCCTTAGGAATCTCTTGCCTTTGGTATGATTTTTCTAACACTCCTTACCAAGTTAAGTGTTTCTCACCATCCTGTCTTGTCTCAGAAGTAAACATGCATGCCCCTTGGAAAGGACTTGGCGAGAATGTCGGCAACCTGCTCATAAAAAGATATATACTCAAGTTGCACTAATCCTCTCTGAACATAGTCATGGATGAAATGGTATTTGATCTCTATGTGTTTTGACCTACGATGAAAATTTGGATTCTCCGTAAGTTTGATGTGACTCTGATTATCGTAGTAAATCATAGCAGGCCTCAATTGCTGACCAAATAAGCCCACCAACAACTTGTGAAGCAAAATCGCCTCACAACCGGCCTGACTAGCTACCATATACTCTACCTCAGCAGAACTTAGTGCCACTGACTTTTACTTCTAACTGAACCACGACACAAATGTCGAACTCAAGCTAAAGCAACATCTAGGGGTACTCTTCCAATCACTACCACACCCTGCCCAATCTGAGTTTGTTTAACCATTCAATCTAACTCCACCCCCCTTGTTCGAATTTGGATAGCTCGGAAGGTATTTCCGAGTGGTTAAAAGCCACCAAAAGTAAGTTGGTTGGGCAAGTTACACAAGTGGTTGGGGTTTTGACCCAAAGTAGTGGGATTGAGACCCAAGTTAATTAATTCTTTATTCTAATTTATTGTTAAGCGGTTGAGTGGCAAAAGCCCTAAAGGACCTAGGGTTCCCTAACTAACCTACGATAAAAAAATTTATAGAGGAGATCAATGGAGAGGTCATCATCATAGCAAGCCATCTTGTGAAGACAACAAGCTTAAGTGAGGAAGCCGCAGCAAGAGAGAACGAGGAGAATTCTGGTTCTGTGTTTTCTGTCTAAGAGAAGAAGGACGTCGAGCATCTATCTTCCAAAGGAAGCCGAGTCCGTCTGCTATTTGAGAATAAGAGAGGCTATCGTCTACTGTTTGGATAGGTTTTGTCTGGCCGAATTGAAGGAAGCACTTTTTCCATATCCATTACCTTAATCACTTCCTTGTACACCTAATTTTACCAGAATTCTTGTATCAATGAAATTCACTTGACTCTCAATTTTCATGATACATACTTCACCTTATAACAAATTATTGACTATGTTCTCAACAATTCACAACCAATGCTACAGACAAAACAATATGTTAAATCTATTTATCTAAATATAGCCTAGATAGCATTCTCCTATATCACAAAGAAATCAGAGTTATTTTAAGCCAGTGTCACAAATATCTCCAATTTCTCCCAATATTTCCAATTTCTCCTGGGTTTTTCAAGTTGCCAATTTGTTCAATTGTTTCAGAATTCTTCAGGTCTAAGTTTATTCTTATTGATATTTTCCGATAATTTCAAATATTTTCTCGCGTATTTCTGATAAATTTGTTTTCAGACCATCAACGATATTTGCAACATTGTTTTAAACCAGTGTTGCAAACATCCCGATTACACAAAATCATGATTTTTTGGCCTAGCCAATGTTTGCCAATTTTTACCGAGTTTTTGGCAGTATCTTAATTTTTCCAATGTTTATCGATTTTTACCGATATTTTCCTGATTTTTACAATTTTTTGGGTTTTCCAGACCCTTACCGATTTTATCTCGATGCTGATGTTCGCAACATTGTTTTAAACAATTCATATTGCATGATTACTTGAGATTTGAATGTCATCAGTCGACCATAGGATAATGGTAAGAAGTCTTGACTTTCGACTACGGGATATTGGAAGCTATGTCACACAGTTCGAGTTCGAATTCGAGTTCGACAACGATTAGGTTCGATTCAGGTTCGAATTTTCCGATCAAGTTCGAATGAGGTTCAGCATTAGGTTCGACTATACATATTTTTCAATGTATATATATTTATATATATATATATATATGACAAAATAATAGAAAATTCAAAATCGATCCATAAACACATGAACACAAATTCTTATTAGTAAACATACATGAATAATGTAATCATTCTAACATCTAGTTAAATTTAAACATACACAATAGTAGTTTGCAAAAAGAAATGACATAATTTTCAGTCTTCAAAATTTAAATGAATGTCAAATACTAGTAATCTTTTAAAAAATCACATAATCAAAACATGATCAAAATTTAAACATACACATCATTGTAGGACATCTTCACATTTCAAAATTTTAAATATCATCAAAGTCATAATATCATCAAAGTCATCAACACATGGAATTCCATCATTTGGCTCATCTAGTGAGTCATCATCAATGCTAATATAATAAGGAAGTCATAAAGAGCATTGCCAAATAGTTATAATCCATAAAATTGTTCTAGGAAATTCAAAAAACATAGATAATCTATACTTATGGCCTACTAGACTCTAGTATGATAAAAAAAGCTCTCAATCATCATGTGCATATGGCATAGTAAAGGCACTAGAATGCTGCTCATCAAAGTCATCAATAGATGGAATTCCAACATTTGGATCAGCTAGTGAGTCACCATCAGTGCTAATATAATCTTCTTCTGGCTCTAAATCAGCATCAAACCATGGGTCGGAGGAACTAGATGCATCTTTGGCCACACTACTCAAGGCCAACTTCAAATGACTGCGAACATAAACAAGGTCTTCCAACCTTGTAGACAATAATTTGTTTCTTTTCTTGGATTGGATATGGTTAAAGCTACTCCAGTTCCTTTCACAAGCAGAGGCACTTGATCCCTGGCTCAAAATACGAATTGCAAAACGTTGCAATTCAGGAGTCTCTGATCCATAAAACTGCCACCATCTCCCTGGAGGAATATTGGGCCTATCTTGTACTGCACTAGACCTTGCAAATATTCCCTCTTCCAACCTGTATGCTCGGAGCTGCTCTCTAATTCTCCTGCATTCTTTTGGATCAGGGACCAACCGTTCAACTGCATCATAAAGGCCATTCATGACTTCTGCATCATTTGTTCTTTCTATCCCAAAGAGTCTAGGATCCAAATAACAAGCTGTTGCATGTAAAGGACTATGCAACATCTTGCATCTTTCATCAATCATCTCCCATATTTCAATGTACTCATTTTCCTCATTATTAAAAGATTTTGCAATGGCTTCTTTAGCACGATCCATGCCCTCATAAACAAATCCCATGGAAGGGGTATCACTATCAACCATGCGAAGCATATCAACAATTGGTTCACATATTTTTAAGACCTTCTGAGCATTGTCCCAAAAAGCATTCCCTAAAATCACCTTTTCCAACTCCTTTCCTTTAGCTTCCTTTGAAAGATGAGACTTTTCCCACTCATTGTTGCAAAAAACACCTCTTATACTCCCTTTTTCTTCAACTAGCCTTTTGATAGTAATATAATGTGGCAAACCTGGTGTCACAAGGCCTGAGCAACTCTCTAGATGCATTATTCCTGTACAAGCTCAATGTGAGTTGATGGTTAAATATGAAGTGAGAAATTTGTTTCCCCCTTCGAACTGTCTCGTTAATCCATGGAAACTTTGCCAAGTCATTAACAATAAGTCAAGACAATGGGCAGCACAAGGTGTCCAATATATTTTTCTGTAGTTATCCATGGCCATTTTTCCTGCTCCAACACAATTTGAAGCACTATCAGTTATAACCTGGACCACATTTTCTTCTCCAACCTCAAGAATAGCTTCCTCTAAAATCTTGAAAATAAATTCAGAGGTCTTCTTATTCCCTGATGCATCAACTACTTTCAAAAAAAGTACCCCTTTAGGGCAAGAAACCAACACATTAATAAGAGGTCTATGATTCATATCTGACCAGCCATCTCATAAAATTGTGCACCCCGTTTCCTTCCAAGAGTCTTTGATCTTCTGCAAATTGTTTGTAACTCTTTCTTTTGACCTCTTCAAAATAGTGGTCCTTAAGGTCTCAGAACTAGGAGGGAGATATCCTTTACCAAAACCTGCCATCATCTTACATGCGTTGATGAAGTAAGGGCTTCTTGCCACATTAAATGAAATTGCACATTCAAAAACATATCACCTACAACATCATCAACTTCTTGTTTCTGCATGGGCTTCCAAAGAGTATTTAATGTAGGTGTCCCACTTGACTTACTGATCTTTGACTGAGATGAACTCCCAGCACCAACTGTGCTTGAAGAAAGTGCAGATAATGAATTGTAATTCATTGCAATTTCTGTTTGAATACGTTGTCTTTTGTTTTCATTCACTTTCTTAGCCTTTTGTATATTGTCATAATCTTTCTAAAGTGTCTACTTGAGCTCTGCAGACACATTCTTGCAACCTTCAACGCCACCTCCTTTGCCATTAGTGACAGAAAGTAAGTGATCCATGACTCTAGTTAAAGATACAAAAAATTCATTATTACATAACTTGCATTTCAAATGCCTCCCATGAGGCCCGTCCAATTTCTCCACATATTTCCATCTTTCTGCCGTTGACCTTGGAGGTGCCATGACAAATATGTCTGCATTTTTGTTGGCAATGGCATATTAAAATTCGAATTTAAATAAATGATAAAATAGTGAAATTCAATTTTCAAATACAAATAAAACTTAGATATTTTGATTAAAAAGTAAAAAGTAAAAAAATATATTGAATCATAGTAGAACCCTGAATAGGCTTATCTATCTTAATTCTTAACCTTGAATCTCTTAACAAAGACACAGATATATCATATGGGTATCAAATTCTTGAAGGTAAAACGGCAAAAATATGTCTTCGGAAGAAGTTGATAAGGAGCATAAAAATTGCTGCTTCAAGGAATTTGATAGGCCTCACTGCCTCAGGAAGTATTCAAGGCTCAGCCTTCCCCTCCAGGGCTCTATGTGCCAGTGCATGTATTTGTAAATAATAACATGTATAATAACTATGGCCTATGGGATACATCTATCTATCTTAGCCTTGAATTTGACAATGCAGACACAAAGATGAACATCAAATTCTTGAAGCCAACAATCTCAACTTTTTTGCAATGCTAAAACGCTGCAAAAAAGTATTCCTAGAAGAATTTGAAAGACCACTGGGGAGTCCATGGAGATAGTGGCCTCTCTACTAACAAAATATGTATGCTGTCTCAGCTTTCCCCTCCCTCTATATGCTGTGTGCATGTGAATGTAAATTAATAATATTAATAATAACAGTGATACAAATTTACAATCATACACCTATCTTAACAATAACAAATAATCTAAGGACACAGGTCTGTTTGAAGCTACTCTGGCAGTGATAAGGAAGCAGTTTAACGACAAAAATCCGGTTGAAGTCTTCTATTAATCGAAATCCTTGTTTCTGTTGAAAAATATATTTGGCCATTCTAGACTTCATAACAATAACGAAAGCAGAGGTTAGTTGAATTTAGTTCGACAGTCGCATTATTTGTGTTTTTCTCCTTGAGAATCTCTAAACAACATGCTTCAAGAGCTTGATGTGTGAGTCGGTGTGACCACATTCAGAGAAACAAAATGAGAGTCACAGTTAAAATAAAATAAAATCAAGGTTAGATAGCTGCTTCAGGCAGAATAAAAAATTCTTGGTATGACATTGAAGTGCAAACAAAGAAGTGGCATCAATTTGTTAATAACGCTGGTTTTATTACCAAAAAATATACTTGTTGAAAAATAGTAAGACAGAAAATGTGCTCCATTATGAAATTAATACAAATCCAATGCCAAGAATAACGTGATATGTGTCTATACGTTACTATAAGCCTGTGTGCATGTGAATGTAAATTAATAATATTAATAATAACAGTGATACAAATTTACAATCATACACCTATCTTAACAATAACAAATAATCTAAGGACACAGGTCCATTTGAAGCTACTCTGGCAGTGATAAGGAAGCAGTTTAACGACAAAAATCCGGTTGAAGTCTTCTATTAATCGAAATCCTTGTTTCTGTTGAAAAATATATTTGGCCATTCTAGACTTCATAACAATAACGAAAGCAGAGGTTAGTTGAATTTAGTTCGACAGTCGCATTATTTGTGTTTTTCTCCTTGAGAATCTCTAAACAACATGCTTCAAGAGATTGATGTGTGAGTCGGTGTGACCACATTCAGAGAAACAAAATGAGAGTCACAGTTAAAATAAAATAAAATCAAGGTTAGATAGCTGCTTCAAGCAGAATAAGGAATTCTTGGTATGACATTGAAGTGCAAACAAAGAAGTGGCATCAATTTGTTAATAACGCTGGTTTTATTACCAAAAAATATACTTGTTGAAAAATAGTAAGACAGAAAATGTGCTTCATTATGAAATTAATACAAATCCAATGCCAAGAATAACGTGATATGTGTCTATACATTACTATAGACAATGGGAAAAAAGAAAGTATAACACTGGAACACCAAAAAAAATATTTGTTAAAAGCTATATAATGCCCAATCAAACTTCCTTTCTTGGCCAATCAGTCGTGGAGCAGCAACAACTCATACTATCAAACCCATCAAGCATAAGAGACTCAGGAAGCAATCTACCAGAACTCATACTATAAGGCACTCAAGCAGCACTCAGCTAGAACATCCTTGCACAAGAGAGAAAGGTGTTCTCAAGCCCAGGTGGTGGATATCATGGGGACTTTGTATTTATGTCATTGTATAATATGTGTTGGTCTGATAATAACCCCAAAAGTTAGCTCAATTGATTGAACTATTGAGCAAAAGTGCACCTCTGACAGAGAGGTCACAGATTCAAATCTGGTCCAATTCCTTGGAGTTACCAGTTGTTATCTAGATACTCCAGAGAAGAGGGGGGATCCCACAATGTTTTCCTGGGAAAAATTTATATGTTGGCATGACGAAATTAAAAATATATATATTATATAGTATTACTAAAAACCGCTGACACTGGACAGAGAGGTACCAGGTTCAAATCTAGTCCAATCCCTTGGATTTACCAGCCACCTATCTAGATATTCTACCGAAGAGGGGGAATCCCACGAAGTTTTCTTGAAAAATCTATATATATATATATATATATATATATAGTATATTGGAATGACGAAATTAAAAAATATATATAATATACAGTTACACTATATACTATTACTGAAAAAGCCACGTCCCAAGTGCTGGAAATGCATTTCCGCATTTTAAAAGAGATGCTCATTGAAACACGCCTTTAAAATGAGACTGAAATCTTTCAGCAGCAGTAGACCTTGGCTGCTACGGTTATAAGTTATAACCAGTGTGACAGAGAAACTGATAAAGAACTGATAAAGAAAACTGTAGTGTTTGCCTATTCCCAATTTTAAAAAATTACCAAACCATTTAACTAAACTGTTTAACGAGACAGCCACAATCAGAAAAGCGAGAGCATAGTAGCATACAAGATCTGATGAGTGATGAATACTTCGGCCCTCGGGTGTTGCATGCACACTGCAGTTTGCAACTGGTGCCGCGGTGCGTGGTCTGCGTGCAGCGTCGTGCCACTGCTCAAAGCCACAAGCGGCAACTGCAAGCCTCGGCTGAGCTCACACTGCGTGCCCAAACCGTAACCTCTGCAAGTGCAAACTCACTACAAAGTTCAACTTCAAACTTCAAACAAACACTCAGCCTAAATCAACCCGACAGTGTATGCCAAAAGGGTAGCTAGCGAGTGTTTATAAAGATTTATCTTGGCGGGAAGCAACGCTAAAAAGCAGTATGCGGCCCGTGGTTTTTCCTCTAAAACCGTCAAGAAAACCGTCCAGAAAACCATCGAACCGCAAAAATTCCTTTAAGTTCGCGATCCGGTTCGTTCAAGTTCGATCAAGTTCGTTTAAGTTCGAGGAGTTCGTTCAGGTTCGAATTCGGCTTTAGGTTTGGCTTTCAGGTTCGCCGAACCCTGTGACTTAGGCTACAGCAAGCTGGTCTATAGTGTCTTGAAGATGTTGACGATAGAGGTTCACCCTTTCTCCTTTCTGCATCAAAGTGCGTTGCAACTTCTGCGCCAAATACATCTTTCGTTGTTTGGAAGAGCCTTCATACAGAGAAGACAAGGCCTCCCACATCTCTCAAGCTGTATCCTTGCCTTACAAGTGTAAGACTACATGATCTCGAGCTCCATCGAGAATGTGCCTCTTTGCCTTCCCCTGCTCGGCTTTGTAATCCTTCTTTTGGTCATTGTCAGCGGGAACAACTACAACACTATTGACGTAGGTCTCGAGAATAGTTATGATTTTGGTCTTCCATATGACATAGTTGGAAGCTACTTCCAACTTGTCCTGATCTCTGAGCCCATCTGATGCCATCTCACCTAACTGTCGAATTGACTCCTCTAGTCACTACTCAGTTGCTTAGCAAGTGAGAAATTCGAACTTTCTCGCAGAAAGTTCTCTGAGGAGAAAATTCCCCTTCTATGTGTCTTCCTTCTTTTCTAGTGGATTTCTTCCCTGACAGAAACTGCGCTCTTCAAGAACTACGCTGAGGCTCTGCATCACTCCCTCTGCCTCTGCAAGCTCACGATTTGGAAATCGTACCTCACAATTTGAAAATTGTACCTCTCACAATTTGGAAATCGTACCTCTGTCGTCTCACCTAGAGAGAGATTTCCTCAGATCTCCTTCCTGGCAAGGAGTACGCAATCCCTTCAAGCAGATTCAAATTGCTGCCAAGTGCAGCGTTCGACCTCACTGCTCAACACTTGATCTGCTCTTCCTGTTTCAAAATCAATCCTCTAATACCATGTGAAAATTCCTAGACTCAAAGGAACCCCCACTGCAGCACATTTGAATCTACTTCACCCACTTGATTTTTAAATTACATTCATCAAGTTATTCTTCTGAATACTGAAGCAAATTACTTCTGCAGCCTATACTAAATGTTTGATCTCATGAAACAGAAAACGGAGCAAAGAACAAGATACATAGGACACACTTATTTTTGGACACAACAGTCCCTGGGAAAACCCAATGCAGGAAAACTAGTGCAGCGATTCTGAGGGTTTATTATTATGCAAGAGAAATATATGAATACAACTCTAGGATGCTCATCTAGCAATCCTTTACAGAGAAAATATTGGCAGAAAACCTGAGTGAGTTTTACCTCACTTCACCTGGCAGAATTTCGGCTGATCCGGCACAAGACTGGCTAACCCTAACTATTTCTACACTAGCTCTGCATCAGCTCTGCGTCACCTTCTCTACCCTCTGCGTCAGCTCTATGTCACCTTCTCTACCCTTTGCGTCAACTCTCCCAACTGTTCAGACACTTCCCAGCAGTTCCCGACAGTTTCGGTTGTTTCGGCAGTTCCCCATAGTTCCGGCTATTCTGGCAGTTCTGGATTCTATGTGACGGGCAGCTTTTTTGCGTCAGCTCTCCCAGCTACTGCACTGCCTCTCTGCAATCTCTCTCAGCTTCTCTGTCAGTATTCTCCAGAAAGTCCTTCTCCCAGATTCTCACTATCCCTCAGCGGGAAGATCTTCCCAATCGATTTTCCTCCGAAGAACTGTTGAAAATACTGAGAGGGGGGGGTGAATCAGTATTATCTAGATCTTTTTGACAATTCTTCCTTATTTGTACTTTGAATTATTTTTGCATATCAATACCATCAATAATGAGCATGAACAAGAAAAACAGACAGTCACATCAAAGAACACCAGATATAAGGTGGAAACCCAATGTGGGTGAAAACCACCTGCTGCAATATGTCTCTATCTTCTTTCAAATTAGAAACTCCTTTTACAATGGTCTTGTACTGGTGCAGTCCTTTACCAGTACGCAGGCTGCAACCTGCAGAGAGCTACAACTCTCTCTCGTTTTCCAGTCTCTCCTGGAAGGGAGCTACAACCCCCTACTTCTTTTCAAAGACCACTTTTCATAAATTTTCAAACTGGATCCATATACATCAAAAGTATATGTAAATTATATAGTCAGCTGTAATAACCAGATCAACAATAACAGAACATAACCCAGAACACCTTATCAACAGAAAAATTCAACCAACAGAAGATCTTAGAACAGATACGCAGTTTCTTTGTCACAATCTTGCGTTGCTACGCACTTCACCCTCTGATTCCCTGCGTACGACCGCAGAGCTCCTTCTACTGTGCTGCGTGACCACGCACTACCCCTTTTTCTGATCTGCGTACAGTACGCACCCAAAAGCACGATCGCGCCGCGTACTGTAAGTTAAGCACGCACCCAGAATAACTATCGCGCCGCGTATCTTACCAGCAGGTACGCACCCAAACGAATAAACGCGCCGCGTGCTGCTACAGAAGAACCGCACCTGAACCAC
>APFE030773460.1:0-20986 GCA_000404065.3 Pinus taeda
TGTAACTCCTAATTTCAAGGGCTAAATTTACCCTTTTTACCCTCTCCCTTAGAATAAGGTGGGCTATTTGAGGTGATTTGTAAAAATGTACTATGATACAAAATATTCGCCCACTAAAAATTTAAAACCCCTTAATTTTGCCAAAGGGCGAACAGTGCTCCAAATGGATGTTATGCTTCTTCATTGCTGCTTCCAAGGCTTCCATCTTCTTAAAGCATTTAGATTCTAAGTGGCCATCTCAATTACAAAAGTGGCAATGTCTATCAATATTCTTCCCTTTGTTTCTATTTGCCTTATCATTCTGGTGAAATGATTTTTCATTTTGAAGCTGAAATTGCTTAAGACCCTTGTTTGGTTTAGGACCGTTCCTTTTAGGATACGACTTCTTAGGATTCTTTGAATTTGGTTGTTGTTGGGAACTTAACGCTTTCTTAGAAGAGTTTCCAAGATTAAGAAGACCAAGGTGTAAGAGTTTTTCTTGTTCTCTTATTAAAGAATCACAAAACGAATCAAAGGAAGGAGACTTGTAGTCTTGTCCTTGAGAAATAAAGGCTTCTCTTGTAGAATGGAAGGTGGAAACAAACACAGAGTAGGTTGATCCCAACTTAGTAAGAATGGAATAGATAAGGTTACTATCTTCTTTCTTAACCTTAACACCTTCCAAGAGAAATCTAATGGTCTTGAATTTGGACAAAAAATATTCAATTCAAGAAAAATTATTGGGGTCCAATGTAAGCAACTCATTTTCAAGTTAATGGGCTCTAAGTTCATTTTTTATTCCAAAAACTTTGGCAAGCTGCTACATTGCTTTATCAGAAGTATCAAGTTCTGCAATATGGAATATAAGATCTAGAGAAATAGACATCCCTATTAATCCACGTGATTGATCTTGCCTATTTTCCCATTTAGCTGCCTTATCTTCATCTTTTGGTTTGGTTTCTTGGCCTGAGGCTATTCTGTAAAGACCTTTACTTCTAAGTAAATCCACACTGTAGGACCACCATTGGAAGTAGTTGGTGTTGTCAAGAATAACTTGGCATGGAATTTCCATTTTAACATAAACTGAAGCTATATATGCTGAAACTAAGTGTTCCAATGGAAAGACCTCCAAAAATTAGGTTGGTTAAAAAAAGAACAGCTCTGAAAATGGCTTCCGGATGAAGAAGTTATGGCTTTTTGAAGAAAAGTTGATGAAGGCACCGACGAAGTGTGGGAATGTGCGGAAATGAAAAAAAAAACACCCGTTTTCCAACAAAAAGGAGATTTGAACCTAAGACCTCTACTCTGATAAATTAGCTTTGAACCAAGTGAGCTAAACAAAAAGTTTGAGAGAGAGAGAGAAAGAGAGGGGGGGGAGGCTTTGTTCTTTTTTGGTCACTGAAGCTTTGGATTGCGTGCTTGCTTGAGAAAGCTCTTTTTCTCCCTACAAAACAAAAAACAAAAAAACCAACACGGACATACAAAGAAACAAACCTTACAGCTTAAATTTAGCTTTACCTGGAAACTGAATATTTTCCTCAATGTTTCTGATTTTCCGAGATCACACTAAGGCGCAGCGGAAAAGAGCATACGCATGAGAAAAATCCTTCCTTTCTGTTTCTGATTTGGGCAGACCGCACAGAGTCGCAGGGAAAAGAGCATACGCAAAAATGAAAGGTATAGATCTGGTAATAAAAAAGAAGCTAAATAAACTGAAATAATAAACAGAGAGAAAAATAACTAGAAACTACAAAAAAAAAACATTGTATACCTCCAGATCTTAAAAATGACGTAGCTAGGGCTACCAGAAACCTTTTTGCATGAAACGAAAGGGGTTCCTCACTGGAACAGATGCTCCTAAAACAACAGAGCAGTCCTCTCAGCCCGAAAGCAGTCAGAAATAGTAGATCTAGGAAACAACAGTCAGATGCAATTCTACCGGCTTCAGATTTGGATCACCAATAGACGTGGCCCTCAAATAGCTCTGATACCATGTAGGAATTTACAGGGTAAGTTACTCAGACACAACACCAAAGGACACCGCTCACAAATAGATTAAATATCAATACACCAGTATTTTTGACGTGGTTAAAACCCTCAAAGAGGGAAACAGTCCATGGCCTCAGCCAACGCGGCCACTTCAAGAAATTTATTAATAAAAGAATGAAAATTTACATAAGCTTCACCCATGAAGAGTTAACCTACAAATGACCCTCTATGCGCTTTAAATAGAAATCATGGACCAATCATGTGTTAAGCCACGGATCAAGTGTCGGTAATACCGAGGAGAGAATGAACCGTCGGATCACTACATATCATGACCGACGGATTGTAAGTTACAAATGTACATAGTAAAGAAACACACTTTACCTAACTCTATACTAGACCAAGTTATACTTAACTATTTCCTATGTGTCACAGCATCCTAACATTATGCTTTGATGTAATTTCTTTTAAGATAAAAACTTTGATCATCGAGTCTCGCTAAGAAGTGCTCTGCTGTAATTTTACTTGATGCATTAATACAAACTTGGTTGCTATTTCATCTTTGAGTCTGGAATAACTTCAAGCGGTGTACCCCTCAAGGCTAAGGGCCCAGTCCTCGAGGACACTTGCTCTTGTACCATTACATTTGGTTTTCACATGGTTTTCTTATCGACATTATTTGGTAATCTGATGTGTTTTGTAAGTTTACATCACATGCTCTGTTATGCTTAAATTACTAAGGTTTCTCAAGGTAGAACTATTGTATTGACTCTGCATCGTAAGCACTGTTCTTTTCGGTATTGATATAGTACTGCTAGTCTTTACAGAATACTGTTGCTCTTCCATTACAGAGCCTTTGTGTTGTGCACTTGTTCATTAACATTATGGAATTCATCTTGGAAGTTATGATCTTTGCGATTGTTGGATTTATGAATAATGATGTTCTATCTTGAAATGCAGTCGTATTCTTTCTAACTCAGGTGATAACTGGATCAGATTACTATTTAAGTGTGTTTTGTGTATGTATGGTTTTCAAGTGCTATTTCATAAGTTATTTGTAATCAGTGTTGTTCCATTTGTGTGTGTTATTCAATCCGTCCTTAAGAGTAAAGGGTTGTCGTTTGATTCTTGTAGATTATGATTAATGCATTTGATTTCATAGACTAAGATGTTACTGTCTCTTAGACTTAGTTGTTGTTCTATTTCTTAATTGTTGTTCCATTTCAGACTTGCTGTTCCATTTCAGGTTTGTTGTTCCATTTCAGATTTGTTGTTCCATTTCTTAATTGTTGTTCCATTTCTTATCTGTCTTTCCATTTCTTGTTATTGGTGTGAAGAATGAGCATTAACATCTACTGTTCGGCTCCTAGACCCACAATTTGTTCTCCGATTTCCTTTTCCATCAGTTTCCAAAGGGATGGGTTATTGCTACCGAACCCTTTAAGCTGTAAACAAGCATCCATTTATTCTTGTGTTTTCAAACATTGTGCTACTAGCATTACTTTGGCAAATGATAGCCTTAGACAAAGACACTCTTTGAAATAACAAAACGTTCCCGGATTGACATATTAATGTGAGGTAACTAGAGGTGAAAGAGACCCTTTTTATAGCTCCACAAGGTTGAGGTAGATGAATGAAGGGTGGCCAAAGCCCCTATCCAAGCTCAAGGCCTTTTGAATGCCAATTTTTCACTAAGAGAGATACTCTCGATGCTCTAGGAAAATTATCTCAAGAACAAAACTTTTAGAAGGAAATTTGGGATTCATAAGAGAAGGTGTGGAACTCCAATATGAAGGTGGTGAAGGTTCTCTTGCATGGAGATCCAGAAAACCATGCCATCATATGCATATACCCACTTATCATTGACAAAATGAAACAACTAGTAGTGGAAAAGATGAATTGAATACAAATACATAAGAGGGGCCTAAGCCACTTGGGCTCGGCTCAAACCAAAGAGCGTGAGCTTTCTCAAACTAACTCCAATAAGAAACCTCTCATTATCATTGAATCAATGTCTAATACATCACATAACAATAAAAAAAATAATAGTGCTAAGTACTTGAGCTCAATATCTACCTAGTTGAAAAAACAACTCCAAACCTAATGTGCTCTTTCACATGCTTATTTCTATAAGACGGTAGCTCCTAGCACCTCCCTAGATGATGAGAATATTTTCCTTCCATAACTAGATAATGGTGGATCTAGTTCCTCATTAACTCCACTTGCTTGGCTACCAATGACGTAGTCTTTCTTAGCTCCCAATTACCTCGAGCTAATGAGAGAGAGTATTGTGATATTGGGCTTGTTGGAGTTAAAGAGGTGGAAAACCCCTAAAATCTCTCTGTGCTATCTACTCCAAGCACGTGGATATTAATCATATAAAAAATTCTCCATTTCCCTCAAATAAACCATATTATGCCACATGACATAGAAAACGTATTTTACCCTTCTCACTAAGCATAATATAAGAAAAAATGTAAATAAATGTGAGAAATATATAGTTCTAAATAGAGAGGTTATCAACCCCCTCTAGAAAAATAGACAGCTATCAACCCCTTGGTCTAATTGGATGTGTGAAAGAGAGGGGGAAATCCTAGGTATAGGAGGTTTGAGGATGTGGTTTTTGAAACAAAGTTTATTATATGAATAATGACCATTGTAAAACACCAAGGAAACAAAAATTAACAAAAAAATAAAAATAAAATAGGCAAATAAAAATGACTTATTGGGGCTTCTTGGTATGGTTGCCAATCATGTTCAAGAGAGAAATTTCAACTTTAACCTTAGCATGATTTTCTGAAAAAACAAATCTTTTCCTAGAACATTTGTGTGTGTGGATAATAAAAAAATTTAAAGAAAAAATCACCAAGCATGCACAAGGACCTACCAAGAAATGGAAGAGGATTACCAGAAAATCTCTATAATCCCTAACATTGTTGGTGATGGGAGCTTCACAAAGATCTTCTTGTGAGATCTTTGATCGAGGGTTTCTCTAGAAATTTACACAAATTAAACAACAAAATGACTCCTCTATCTTGCAACAACAAATACTAGAACATGAAAACCAAAATATTCATTCAAATAGGTGATAATGGGGAATAATCTGTTTTACGTTTCTATAATTATGGGAAGAAGTACATAGTCTTTTGTCCTTTCCCAAATCACCTTCTTAACCTCAACGCACACTCCTATATGCAAATCTCTTTTACTTTGTTATAATTATGTGAAGAAGTGCATAGTCTTTTGTCTTTGCCAAAATCACCTTCCTAATCTCAACACTTATTGTTATGTGCTCCTCCTAATTTTAGCTTATTGTAGAAGTATTTTACTTGCATTTCACCATAACATATTTTCTTCTCCTTGTGATGACCTTTATTTATATATATCTTAATCATGATGGGCATTCATTGCACTTGCAAATTTTCTTCACCATGTCAAGGAGATCATTAAGATAGACTAAATCAATCAATATTTTAATCAACAATTCTTATTTTAATATAAGTTTTCATCTTCCACATGATGTAAGATTATCCAATTGATTTATGACATTGTTTAGGATCTCTAGTGAAGAGAGGGTGTTTATGGGCTTCTCCTTAGGTCTAGAACACTAGGAGGGATTGTTGTTATGCCATTTGTTTTTGTCCCTATTGAACCATCAAAACACATGAAATTTGATATTTCATGAGTCAAAACTTGATTTTTTGGCTTGGAAAAAGGATGTGGCTTTCTTCTAGACTAGAGGGGGTGGATTTTAGAGTTATAGGAGATATTACATGTATGAGATTGTTTATATGAAGTAATTGGCTAAAGTAAAGGTGGGTCCTTAACTACTAGATATTGTAACCTTTAATGAACAAAAAAATCATCTTAATAGTTGTCTAGAAAGTAAAATGTCTATGATTCATTTTGATTGAAGAATAAAATGAATATTTATTTGTAAATAAATTAGATATATATAAGCAAAGAAATGTGCTAATAAACACTTTATATGTTTGAATGAACATTATGGAAAAGTATAATCTATTGTTTCCTTCTCAATGGTGGATCCACTTGAATGTGATGACAAGGATTACAATGCCAAAATTACATCTTTCATGCACCAATCACAATGCTAATAATATATAAGCATATCAATGAACAAAAAACTATATTTGGTGGAATTAAAGATATAACTTTGATATTATGTGTGCATCCTAAAATTGCTATCACTTGTGACATACAGGTTATAGATATGCTAATAAGAAATTATTTCATTATACTTGGAAAGCTTTCACTAGTGAGTATATGAGAATTGATAGAAACCAAATTCCTCTTCCAAAGCTACAAAAAATGCCATTGTGCTACATGAAGAATGTATTTCACCATATATTGAAAGTGACCCACAATTTATTTTAAATTTAGTTGAACTTGATATAGGCATATATTCTATACTCTTAGAAAAGTTGATACCCCTTTAGATTGTGATGATTGTATTTTACATATGCACTTTGATGGTAAATGTGCAAGTGAAGGAAATAGAGCTATTATTGTATTTTACTTTCTTCTTGGACTTGACTTTTCATGTACAAATAATGTGGCATTTTTTGAATCCTATTATCATCTTATTATTTTCAAAGGTTTAGAGCCTGCCATTATTTTGGTTAAGAAAACAAACACTATGAAAAATAAGATTTTAAAATGATATATGGAACTTTCTAATAGATCTCTAAGAGATTATCTTCCAATACTATGCATTTTCATAGGAAGTTGAATTTTATGTGTAAAAAAATAGTCATACTCCTACATAATTACTCCTTGAAAGTCTAGACTGTACATTCAAGTATCTATATTGTCCTCATTTTCCAAGCATAAAACTTTAGTAATGCTTTACTAATAATGAAATCATATGTATTATTTTTCAAAATGATTCTCTTAACAAAAAACTAAAAGAATTACTTCTTTATATGATAAAAGATTCTCAACAAGATTTACTCTATCATAATCATTTTCTTCAAGTCATGTAAGTAGTGAAAGAATTGTTTGAATACTAAAAGAAATATATCATGTGAACATATTCTAAAGATTGTAACTTACTTTTCAAAACAATAAAAGTGAAATTTATTGAGTTGTAATGTGATTTGTTTTTTTTATGTTTTTACATAATTTTAGAAAGATCTACATGATTTTTGACCCAAGTTTAATTTAGACTGCAATTCCTATTAAATAAAATACAACAGTAGCAAGAAAAGTAAATGAGTTATGCACTTGAAGCAAAAATAGATTGATAAGCTCTTAGCTAGTCATGTAATTTTTCCTTTTATATTGCAAACTATGTTCCAATAAGGATGGTTAATGATGCAACATTAGAATTTCAATTTCCGTTTTCAGTTTGTAAAAGAACACTCATTCCGTTCGTCAATAATCAATTAGAATTTCAATTTCAGTTTTCAGTTTGTAAAATCATGACAATCGGTGTCATTCTAATTGCAATGGATCAAATACAAAAATATTTTGACCTCTGCAGCCAGCCTAATTTATTTATCAATTTGAAAAACCACTTTAAATAGCAAAAAAATACCATAATACAATAACCATTTACTGAAATTTAAATTTTGTAATGGCATGGGCTAACTCTCTTCTAATTTAAATTTAAATCTTGTAATGGCATGGGCTAATTTTGTCGGTGCGTTAATGCTGCTTCATTTGAAAACGGTCAGATATGCCCACGCGATGCTCCTTTGTGACTTAAAAAGTGCATTAAACTTGTGAATTTTTGACGCAGAGAATAGAGAATTTGTGAATTTTTTGACGCAGAGAATAGAGAATTTTAAAAGAAAACGGGTAACATCAAGAGTTTAAACTATGGAAAATCTTGTCTCGCAACTCGCTTTGTCATTTAATCTTCTGATATGATAATTGAATTTTAGCATACATTACGTGGTGAGCCACATTGACACAACAAACTTTACGATGAAAAAATAAGATGCGGAATATGGAAGATTAAAGAAAATAATGCATTTTGAAAAAATACAATCAGATAGGTAGTTTTAGTAGAAAAGGCCTACTTTTCACAAGTATTTTAGTCTAATTCTAGATAATATATTAGAGAATATATAACATCTAAATATATAACAAAACTCCAAAGTTTTGAAAGGGTCCAAAGCTAAAACTAACTTCCCTGCCCCAACAACTTCACAACTGGTCAACAACCACTCGCATTATCTTAGTTCCTGCCCCTCACTTATAGTAAAGAAGAGGGTCAGGAAGTGAAGTTTGGTGGTGGTGGACATTTTTTTGGAAGCTGCTTGGGAATGGGAAGTTAACTTTAGCTTTGGCTTCTTTTAAATCTTTAGGGGCATTGTCATATTTTTTTTAAAGTTGTTTCTTCATTTGTGTCTACCTGCATTTCTAGATTCCATAATATTTATTGGGGTTAAAAAGAGCATACTAGTATCAATATCATTATTTTTTGACTCAATTAATTAAACCCTTAGGCATAAGTATTTCAACTTATAGACATGTTTTTCATATTTTTTTGTTAAATCAAACAATATAATTTTTAGAGAGGGTTGTAATTTCACCCATTCTTCAGTTTTGAGCTTTACAAAAAAAAAATAACAGCTTATTTTAAATGAAATTGAATCTCTCAGGCAAGTTAAGTTCCTCAAATTGAGAAAATTATATTCTAAGATTATATCCTAAGATTTGACTTATCAAGATCATAGATATAAGAAAAAGGGAAAAAGATATAACCATTTAGCAAAGTCATATTTTTTACCACTAATAGTATAGAAATTTTGCCTGTAAGGGTATCTCAACTACATTAATTAATGTTGTTGTGTAGTTCATTAACTTTCAACTGCTTTTTGTTGCATAAGCCATCAATTTACACAATAAGTATAACATCAATCAAACCCTATTAGAAATAGAACACATTCCATGATTTAGTCTATTAATTCCCAACTTACTAATTCATGAGTTTCCTAAGAAATAACTTTACAATTATTTACACTACCTTACAAATTAGGCTGCCCCAATAATTCTCTAACACTCCATAGTAATATTGATACTTTAGTATACCTTGCTTCTGTGAGTTTCCATTCCACCATGTTTCAAACCTTTTCTTTAGAAACTACTTTGTCCCCATACCTTAATCTATGGGACCTTGTTGGCAAATAAGATTATAGGAGACATCCACTATAAGGACCTTGTTTGCAAACAAGACGATAGGAGACATCCATTAAGCCGTCAATTGTTTTTGACTACTTGAAGAGATGAGAACTATGGTTGATGAGAAAGAAGCTCATTATTTATAGTATTCATTAAGAGTTCAATACGATGGGTAAATACCATTGAGTTTGAATACCATGGCCTAATACTATGGAATGATAAGACTTAGATAAATAGGATGGGTGAATACCATGGACCAATACCACTTAGGTAAATACTATGGGTGAATACCATGGCTAAGTACCATCTAATACCACTTTCTATTAGGATATTAACTACCACAAACACATTAATAAATAACTTAAAATATCATTCTCACTAGAATTCACTAAAATCACGCAATATAATTTGATTTTTTGTTGTTTAAAATACATTTTTGAATGCATAAATAAATGGATTAAGCAACTTGAAAAACCCCATCGCACTCTAATTATGCACATTAAACAATTTAAACTCAAGTTTGTAAAAATCTATGTCAATTTTTTATTAAAATTAAGTAGACTATGTCATTAACAAATGTTGTTAATATAACTTAAAAACGTGTGTGGTAAGGATCTAATATTAATATTAATTAATATATAACAAATAGCCTTTCGTATTATATTATAATTATAATAATTAATATCACTATATTATAGTTATGATATATTAATATTATAACATTTATATTAACTAGTATATAATTATAATATAAGTATGAGGTTTTAATATATGGTTTTAATATAAGTAATGATTCAACTAAATAGGTATATTTAAATCAACATTAAAATCCTATAATACAAACAATATCATAAACATAGTATTAAGCTCTAATGTTAAACTCAATATTAAAAATGTTAATATTAAATCCAATATTATAAACCCCAATATTGAAAAAATACAATATAATGTAACATTGTCAAATTGATTGCCACATTCTAGCAATGTTTGTCACAATATGACATTCTATAGATTTATGTACCATTTCAACATTACAATATTGAAAAAAATATTATAAAACCCAAAATTAAATCCAATATTAAACCTTAATATGAAATTAAATATTATAAACTCAATATTAAAGTCAATACTATAAACCTTAATATTAATCAAAACATTATAAACCCAAATATCAAATTCAATATTGAGTCATAATATTAAACCAAATATTATAAATCATAATATTTAACCCAATATTATAAACTCTAATATAAAGACTTCCACAACACCTTGTTTTCATATGAAATAGTCCTTACTTTAGCCCAACACTAATGTCAAAACCCCATAAGGATGGCGTTATCCTAATTTGATCATGATCTTGGGGGCTATTCTAAGAGAGGAGGGGATGCTTATTATTTATATCATTCTTCACTAATTCCAAGAGAGGAGGGGAGGCTCATTATTTATATCATTATTGACTCCTTAAATACCATGGGAAAATACCATGGTTTAATACCATTGGTAAATATAATGTGTGGATACAACTTTCTATTACAATCATAAATATGGCCTTACAAGATGAACCACTAGTTCATCTAATGCCCTACAATTCGTATGTATCCCTATTTGGACACTCATGAAAATTAATTCGACAAAGGGTGGACCTTTGTCACAATTTTCCCTCAAAAGTGAGCATTACCACAAACAAGTGTTAGAAGCAAGACCATTGTTTTAGTTCTCTTGGATGAATCCTTAGCCACAAACAAGGCAGTTGCTACGAGGAAAAGATTGTCATCATAAACTTCCTCACCCATATTTAGGTGCCACATAACTAGTTGTGTGAGGTCTTCACTCCTCTAAATTTTTCTTCACATAAATGACTATGCCACATAATTTCTCCCTCAACAAAATAATTCACAAAAATATTCCATTACTTTCCAAAACTAGATAAACATTTCCTAAGAAAATTATACCAACCTAATAGAGAGATAAATTAACCACGGTGGAATATTTCACCACATAAGCCAACCATAAAGAAAAGGGGCCTTCAAACCCTTAATAACCTCAACTCACAAATTAAAATAGCCACAAAACATGATGAGATAAATTATTCTCCCTTATATTATTTATAGATTGAGTTTTGTGTCTCTTTTCCCAAATTTAATGTGAGGGTTAACAAGTTTCCCTCCACTTTTCCCCAATTTGGCTTATTTCACAAGTTTACCTCCAATTACCCAAAATTATCCAATGTTATCCTAAAACATTGAATAATGGTTTTCCCATTGACAATTGACTATATAGTACTTGGTTGGATAGCCTACTTAGTCCTCCATTAGTCAATTAATTATACTAGCCTAGATCCACCTTAAGTAGAGATCTACCAAGATTTGAGCTTCTTACTATAATAAAGAACCTCAAAAGATTTGATCCTCTCAGCATATAGGAGATCGAGAGTTAAGATGGATTTAGGATAATAATAATAATAGTAAGCACCTTTTGTTGATGGAGTCTTCGGTAGTGAAAATGGTATTCACAAGCGTTAGGGCTTCACTGTGTGGAGATGCAAGCATAGGATTGGAAACCAAAATCAGCCCCTTGGTGGATGCGAATGTCAATCTTGGGATTGAGGCACCACGCCTTTGGTGGGTGCACAAATCTATAGTATTTCCAAACAGCTGAGGCCATCCTCGATGTGGGTATGCACGGGAACCAGAATATTTAGAATAAGGAAAACTTGGCCAATCGAAGATTCACTCACACAAAGTTACAAACACGGTTCCACTCCACTGTAATCCTTTAACATCCCCACTCTCAACTATTGCAATTGACACTCCCCTACGTGAGTGGATGAACAAGATTTCTTGGACACATATCTTGCGACACGGATGGGAGACGATGTGGATAGCGGCAACTGCTGCTTCTATGATGGCATTTGTCGATGGCCAAAATCAGTCTTGCTCTCTTGGCCTCCACTATGGCCAATGTATCTCTTATGCCACCATGATCATGAGCGTAGACCCTACACTCTACCCACATTTGTCGAATTCCTTGCATATTGAAATTGTTGTCGTGGTGGGGCTTCCCAAACTTCATACTTGGACAGTGTTTTTGCATCGGAGGGGAGCACATCAGATTTGGGCGCTGAAGGTTCTCAAGTCATAGGGATAAAATGGCCACAGTTTTGGGATTGCCACACCTTCCTCCGCTCTATCAAGACAAAAACCGAAACAAGCACTGTGTTCTCACTAAGAAGGGTGGATCAATGTTTTGACCTGTTACATAAATTGGAACATACAAAGCATAGGGCCAAATGGAACATATGAAGCAGAACAGACTTGCAACAATAAGGAAGATATCGACTCTCGGAAACTCATAAATACTATGTGGTATCAAATCTTTCTAAAAACCCCTCTTGGGAGTCCTTTATTAATTTACGTGAATACATGAGACTCAATGATGTAACTGAAGAATATATCACACAAAAAATTGGATACCATGTTCATATGCTAAACTTGATATATGGGGGTAGAATAATGCATGATAACAACATCGTGATATTATTACATCCTATCTGCGTCCTCCATAATCTTTAATCTCAAACTTAAAGGAGGAGCTATGGCATCGAGTGAAATTAAAAGTGCAGGAGGAGCTATTGAGAGGAGCACATCAAAAAGAACATAATCAAAATAGAAGCATATAGATGGAGGACTATATTTCAAGAACATTTTAGGAGGAAAAAATGCAGCCACAAAACAAAAAAAACATGCAGGAACTTCACCAAGTCCATACATAGTAGAGCAACTCAACTACAGTTCAGAACTAAATATAGACACTCAACACAAAGACGTGCATTGTGTCACATTTGAAATGCAAGCCATTATTTTTCAATTCAACTTCTTCTCACCATACCACTTGAAATTTTTCACTCCATTTTAACTAATTTGTCCTTAGGTTGTGAAATACACCTCTCCTCAAAAGGGTTCTTTATTGTAAAATTCCCATCATGTGCAGAAAGATACATAATATTACATGAAGGACCATGGTTCTGAGGATCGACCGGCCTTCTCATCACTCCTTGGTTTTGATATTTTGATGCAAATACCTTGGCCATCTCTAGAATGCCAGTTTGCATTCGATTGCACAATCTTCCCCTCCATTTCTTGGACAACCGAGTCCTAAGAGGCATAGGAAACAACATTGGGAAGTTCATCAAGAAATATACCCAAAGAGTGGAGGGTATTCACATTTTCACATATATGTGTGGAAGTAGACCTCAAAAAATGCCTACGAGATAACATTCACCTCATCCATAACAATCAGAATGAGACACATATTTTAGATTATGAGAACACAACTTTGAGGTGTAGAAATTGCATAAAAGTAGGGCACCTTCATAATAATTGTCCGGAAGCCAAGAAAGACACTCTAAGAAAGAAGAATATTGGGAAACTACCTAAAGGTTGGAAATTTACCCCACCTAAATCCAAAGAGGAGTAGGGTGATGCTGTGAATGAACCCTCATCCAAGTGTAGTAATGAGACATGTTGTCTTGTATGGGCCTGACCCAAGTTCATAGGTGATTTGGCAAAGAAAATACCAGCACTACTGGCCCTTTTGGCAATAGTCTGTGCAACGCGAACTAAGGTCTCACCCGAGTTAGTATGGGACGGTGCTAGAACTAGGTTTTTGCACCGTGGGGATGTCTGATGGGCTTCTAGAGGTTCGCGGTTCGACCCATCACTACAGACGCTTGATATTCCTTCACAACCCGTGTTGTTGTTTCCATGCAAGCTTGTGCAGGGCACAACCCGTATAGTACCCAAGTTCCTTGCTAATTAACTTATTACTTAACTTGTTTGTGTAAGATTTATGGTTAATACAACATATTCGGAAATCATGTCAGTGCATGGGATACATAAACTAATACAAACATAAAGAAGATAATGCAGAGCAAATGCACAGAAATAAGAATCAACTTCTCTTTATTAATCTTCAATCTCGATTGCACACTCGACACTGCCCTATACACTAAGTTGCAGGGGTCCGCGCACTTAGCTGCAAACTCTACTAGGCCTTTGCCCACTCAACTACAAAGCCTCTTCCTACTACTACGACCTAATACACTTAGAATCCTACTCTAAGCTTGAACCATTCCTTCGCTATTCACTTTATCATCTCCTCCCTTTCCAACTTAGAGCCTCACTCTATTTATACAATCCCATGGTTCGCGGACCATGGGTAGGCCAACATGACTTTACATTACATTACATTACTTTAAGGTGGACAACCTTATGACTTAACCTCTACTTTGCCCTCCGCGCCCATAATTCATGGAGTCTTACAAAACTTTTGACCAAAACTTGTGTTTTGAGCCCCAAAACATGTCGTGGGGGGATTCCATGAACAATAGGCCCCCAACACAATCATCGTGACTCATCCTGAGTCACTCTGCTGGTGTGGGGATCTTGGCATGCAGACCCTCCAACTCGTCTCATACTACTTGGAGGTCCATGGCGCATTGTTCTGCTATTTGTTGGACCTGGTGCATTCCTTCTTCTTAATCATCGGCATTTGACTTGTGTCCTTTCTTTGGTACCAGCTTCTGGTGCTTGTGTTTATAGTCCCACACCCTTGTCCGGCTCCTCGGGCCATAAAGACCATGCTTCGGCCGATTAGTCAAAGAGTTGGACCACCCATGTAGGATTTCAATAGGTTGGCGTTGAATTTGCCTTTGAAGAGTTCTCCATTGAGTTTGACTAGCTGGACCGGGCCTCTCTCTATGACTTCTTTTACCACATATGGTCCCACCGAGTGCATTCTAAATTTTCTCGGAAATTTTTCAAACTTGTTGTCATACAGTAGCACTAAGTCGTTTACCTTGAAGGTGCACAACTTGATATGGTGGTTGTGCTAGGATTTTACACGCTACTTTTGTACATGCTGGTGAACTTTGGTTGGAAATCATTCTTCCTTGAGTTCTTATAATTGCACGAGCCTTTCTTCTAGAGCTTCACGGTTCGTCATGCCTCTGAGCATTATTATTCGCAGACGAGGTACAATGTATTCCTTCGGCATCATGGCTTGTGTACCATAAACCAACTGAAATGGTGTTTGTCCCATCAATTTCTTGCATGTTGTCCTATACGCCCATAACACAATGGGTATGCACAGGTCCTAGTCGTTCTGTTGTGCGTTACATACTTTGGTCGCACTATCTCTAGTATTTTATTGAATGCCTCTACTCTTCCATTGTCGTGTGGGTGGTACAATGTACTTTTATGATGATACGCCTTGACCTCTTCCGTGAGCATGCTGATGGTTTCATTCAAGAAATATGTTCCACAATCTCTCATTAAGATTTTCAAACACCCAAATCGTGTCAACACATTTTTTGAAAAAAAACTTTGCAGCGGTAGTAGTCGTGCAGTCCTTGACCAGCTGTGCTTCTGTGCATTGTGTCAGGTATTCCATCGTGATGATGATGTAGTGCACAACCATCTTTCCCTGAGGTTTAATCAGGCCCACAAATTCCGTCACCCATTTCTCAAATGGTTGCAGTGTCATTTGGGGACTTAGTGGCATCTCGTCCCTCCGTGATGATTTTCCCATCCTTTAACATATATCGTAGGCCTTACAATGTGCTTTTGAATCTTGGTGTAGGGTCGGCCACCATAATCCTACGTGAATAATCTTTTGTCTAGTTGCACGTCCTACATAGTGTCCTCCTGTAGCACCCCCATGTGCTTCCGTGAGGATCTGACCTCATTCAAATTCAGGTACGTATCTTCGCAATATCTCATCGTTGCTGATCTTGTAGAGGTGCCCTGCAATGATAGAAAAGTCCGTCGCACACACCACCAATTCCTTCTTCTGTTGGATTGATTACTCCTTCAACACATTCCCTTCTTTTAAAAAATGAATTACATCTTTGAAGTGTTCGTCCGCGACATGCACTGCAAAGAGTTATGCATCAGGTAGTCCCTCCTCCAAATTTGTTCATTCCTCGCCCATCACAATTTGTGACAAGTGGTGTGGTCCTGTGTTTAAGCGTACCAACTTGGCTATGACCTCAAAATCATATTCTTGAAACAATAAAAACCATCTCCATATTTGCCCCCCCAACACAGGCTTGTTTACCGGGTATTTCAATGCAGAATGGTCGGTATACATCTTGAAATGTCCTCCCAGTAAATAGCGTGAGTATTTTTGGAGTGTGTACACCATTACCGACCCCTCCTGCTCGGTGGTAGAGTAGTTCTTTTCTACTTTGGACAATCTTTGACTTCCAAATGCAATCAGGTGATCTACACCCTCCACGCCTTCCTATGTGAGTACGGCTCCCAACGCAATACACGACGCATCAACATCTACATGGAATTCTGTGTCCCATTTCGGAAAGACCAGGATTGGTGTGGAGGCCATTTTCCCCTTCACCACATCCAAACTCTTCATGCAATCATCATTCCAACAATATGTAACATCTTTTTTCAATAGATTTTCCATTGGTGTGGTTATTTCAGCATAACTTTTGATGAACTTCCTATAGTATCGAGTCTATCCCAAGGTAGCGCGTAGTTGTTTAACACTTCATGGTGCTCCCAAATTGGGGATAATGACAATATTCACAAGGTCCACCATCAATCCTTGTTTGTAAACCACATGTCCCAGCAGGTTTCCAAAGGGAATGAGGAATGTGCACTTCTTGAGGTTCAACGCAATCTCGTGCCGATAGAAAGTATCCAGCATCAAACGTAAGCTTGCTACATGGTGCTTAACTAATCCAAAAATAGTCCAATCATCCATGTATACCTCCAAAAACTTGTGGATTTATTCTTTGAACGTGGCTACCACAATGCGTGAAAATATAGCTCGCGCATTCTTTAGTCCAAATGACATCATGGTGTATTGAAAGCATCCCCATTCTGTTGCAAAGATCTTCTTGCTCCTATCTTCTAGCGCAATCTTGATCTAATGGTACCCTTAGAACCCATCCGTGAATGAGTATGCTTCTTGACCACCAAAATTATCTAGTACTTCATTTGTGAATGGTGTTGGGAATGGATCATGTACACACGCATCATTTAGCTTTCTCAGGTCTACGCATATTCTTATTTCACCTTTTTGTTTTTTCTCCTGTACTACCATAGTACCCACCGAGTTGGATTCTTCCATTGGTTCAATAATTCTCGCTGCGAGCATTTTGTCTAATTCTTTGTGGACCTTTTCTTTATACTTTATATTCAAGCGAAAAGCCCACTGCTTACATGGCTTCCTGTCAGGTTTTAGGGTGACCTTCATCATCCCTAAATCATCAACAATCCCTTTTAAGTCCATAATTTTCGTTGGGAACAAGTCTTGGTATTCACGGAGTAACTCAGTGACCTTATTAACCATGGCATCATCCCAATAGTCCTCAAGCATTGCATATTTTGGTTGTGCCTCCATTCCATTGTTGACATGCTTCGTCTTTAGCGGCACGGTGATGTCGGGGCCTTCAAGCGATGGTCCACGAATCTCACTAGAGCCTTCTATTTCTGAAATGTTAATATTCCATGGGTCCTCATCATCCTCATCAATGTTCACATTATAACACTCCAGTGTGCTGCTTAACTGTGTCGCCCATTGTGGCTGAAGTACTCCCATTGGCTCTTGTGGTATTTTAAACATAGCGGCTTTTACTACTTGTTGCGCATCGTCAACAGTATCTTACCAACAATCTTCAAATGTGAATGTTAACAAGAATCCCTCAGACAAGACATCCCATTTTCCCATACCATGGTAAAGCTTCGTCTCTGTATACCAATTCATGGGTATGACGTCCAGGGTATGATAAAATAAATGTACCCATTCAGGCTGGGCCTCTTTCCCATAGAACTTGGTCCATTTCATGAGGTGTGTGTGTGGATCATCTCATCCGTCATATTTGCCTACTAGTCATATTTGTGATTTTCCAAAAGGTAGGCACGTCATCCTTCTCAATCTGCGCCAGTCCTCAAAATTTCCTTGATGGGAACCCAACCATTGTGTGGGTGTTGCGTGCAGTGCCCACTTCACTGCATTGAACCGCTACTGTTCTAGTAATGCACTTTTGAATTTTCTCAAAAATTCATCCATCGTTGACAATCCATCATATGCCAGTAGCTCCCTTGCCTCTGTTGTTACGCAACACAATGATGTAATCATCATGTTGTAGTTGAGTGTTGTTACTACGTGTAGTCCATTCTTCCATCACTCTATCTATTCCTCTGAATCCGAACTGTAGGATCTTGCACTCCATGAAATCCTTCCATGTGCAGTCGGATTCACCCAATCCTCTCCTTGTGTAGTTATCTTGTAGATACAGTCGATATTGTCATGACTATCATCATCGTGCACCAGTTTAGTGTATCATGCTCCTTTGGCTGGATCCAGTGGTACTACTACGTGTAGTGACTTTTTCTCAAAGATCATTCTGTGATTATTCATATTTATGACCCTGTTCATATTGGTAGCACAGTCTATTCCTACTAGTGCGGGATAGGGATTGTTGTCATCGACAATCTCTATCACTTCAAAATCCTCCTATGTGCTCGCGCCTTCAATATCGACTACCACCCCTTGCAATCTTCCCATGGGAATATTCTTCTGTTGGTCCACCATTCGTAACTGAATAGGGGACCATTGTAACGTGAATCTCGAAATGTGTTCCCATGTTTGCTTTGGTAGTACATTCATGTCCGAACCCAGATCCAGGATTACCTGATCCATTTCATAATCGCCTATTTGTGGAGTCAACCTCATCTCCCTTTCGGTGCGCAATGCATGCTTTCCAAGTTTTTGGACCAAGCACGGTTCTCCTAACCCCATGCACCTAATGATAATTTCCTGTAGCCCTTTGAATGCCTTGCTATCGTGCAACAATTTCATGCATGTCTCCAAAAACGTAGTGAGCATTGAAGGATCCATCCTTGGTTCTAGTTGATCCTTACTACCTGAAGTGGAGGCCTTCATGAAGCTCTCTTTAGCTTCCATGATTATCTCCTTCACACATTCTAAGTCAAGCTTGGCTTCCTTTGTAGGAGCCTTGCAAACTCACATGATTTCCTCTGGCTGCTTCCCTTTATCATCTCCTTTGGTCATACCACTCCTTAGCATCATGTTTACATTTGGGTCTTCTTCACGCTATTCAGACCTCATCATTTGTAATTTCTGGGTCAAAGGGGGCTGGAGTACCCGCTTTTTACGCATCCTCACTATCATTGAAGGGAAATATTCTACCTCATGATCAAATTGATTACAGTACCAACATGATATCCTAGTCGGGTTTGTACAATCGTGGGCATAATGCCTTAGCCCTCCACAATTGTAACAAATTATCTGGTTGCAACCCCTTCCTAGTCCCATTGCACCTCGACCCCGACCGCACCCCTGAAACCCAGTGTGCATCATCCCTACATCTGGGTCGAGGGCTCATGTTTCGGCCTACACCCTATAGGAAGGAGTTTGATCCATCATTAGTTCATAGCTTTGGCAAGTGTGTTCATCATGGCCTACCGACTTGTAAAAATTACAAAACAATTGCTCGGACATCTGCGTATACTTCTACAGCAGTTATCTATGGTGTGTTTTCCTCCTATCTCGAAGATTGTGCACCATAATCTAGATTCAATGCTTGGCCCTGCCTTTGCCTCCAGTCTTAACCGCATTGGCCCTCCCCCTGCCAAGTAGTTCACGAACATTGGACAGTGGTCCTTGTCGTACCCTTGGCCTTTGCATTTTATGCAACATACTTCCTCGTGCACCTTGACCCGAGTTGTCCTATCCTTTTTCAAACTTTGCATCTCCAGACACAGATTCTATAGTTGCATGTGGATTTGTTACCCAGGGTCTTGTATAGGAGTCTCATACAATTCATTGCCATCTTCAATGCTTCGGCTTGGGTGTAAAGTTTTTGATGTGACACCATCGTCCTTAAGTGTGGTGTAAGTGAGGCCACAAACCATGTGTGATGTTGTGCATTTATTAATGTCATACTGGCTTCGCGAATCATACTCTTCAGCCTTTGGTCTAGATCCCAGGGGGTCTCACCCAGGAGCATCGCGATCTCCTTAAACCCGATGATTGATTGTGTCTCTGATTTTGGCCTGCTAAGTTCCCTCTTCAGCGCAGTCTGGATCTCTACAATTCTTGTGTTTGGGTGGTCATCATAATGCTTGATATACCACATTAATGTGTGATCCTACAACGCTCTCACCGCCGTAGCATTTTTAATATTATCATCCATGATGCCCTATGCTTCCCATACTGCTCTTACCACAAACCAGGATTGTTCCGGCTCTTAATTTCCTACTCCTCTGAACACCAGCAATTTGATCGCACTCGCCATAATGAACTGCGGTGGTGGTGGAGGTGGAGTGGGTGGAGTGTAGGTTTTAACCCCGTACAGAAATTACGTGCATACAAATTCTAAATCACAAGAAAAATAAAAATGAGAGAGCATAACACATAAAACACATATACACAGAGATTTCCCACTCGATCTCAAAACCAAGACTACCAGCTTGATTTTTCATTATATTCCTTTCAATGTTACAATGCATATTTATACATGCCGAAGCATCCAATACCATGGACCGAAAACCATCGCGTCCAAAACCATGGACCGAAAGAACATAACACAACCCAACAATCTCCCACTTGTTGTTTTCTTTCCACAAGGGGCCACAGGAGAGCTTAGTCATTTTTCCAACCCTGAGACACCCATTGTTTCTCTACACCAAGAGAACTTTTCAGAGCTCACATATTTTGTCAATGCATCTGCAGTATTCTTCAAAGTGTCCACCTTTACCAGCAACACCTTTTTGTCTTCTATCATATCCCTCACAAAGTGATACTGAACATCAATGTGCTTTGT
>APFE030773471.1:0-12414 GCA_000404065.3 Pinus taeda
AACAAATTGTTGAGAAGAATGGACTTATTTGTATTAATAGGAAACAAAAGAAACCATTACAACCTGAGCCTTGGTGTTGTGCAAGTTCCTCCCAGGGTCCAGCAAGAGTTTTCCTTTACTTTGATAAGCTCACCCACTTCCAAATGAAACAAGAAAAGGATGGGAATCTCTCCTCACAAGCTTTACAATGGAAGTCCTAATTCCAGCAGCATCTACCCTTTGGAATGTTCAGCTTCAACCTCCCCTCCTCTGGCCCAAGGCCTGTATTTATAATGTTCTAGAGGAAGTTAATCAGGTCCAACATCAATGGGATACTCCCTCTTTTGGATGGGGTAGGTCCTCTCTTGATGGGATAAGTTCCTCTATCATAGGGATGCATGAACCATCTAGAGGCGCTCAATACACATCAAACAATCTTCTAATGCTCTAGAAATGACCACAAGTAACTTTTTTAAGATGAAACTCGTGCCTTTTGACCTTTACAGGAGTACACACCCATCCCTTGACTTACATAGCATACAAGTACGCAGGTACAATGAGATTAGGATGCGTACACGCAGGCAAGGTAGAGAGAACCTGCGTACCCAGAGATAAACATGTTTTTTAAGGACTTTCTCTCTTGCTTGAAGTTTGACATGGAGAGCAGAGGTATAAGGCTTGCCCAGGAGGATAGTATGACTATTGATGGAGCCATACTAACTGCAGATAGTCATGGTGACAAATTTTAGTGTAACAATCACAATAATAAAAAATAACAAGCAACTTGTATCATAACTCACCGAAAATATTAGATCTCCATTAACCATAGAAGAGGCCCTCGATTTCAAAGACCAAATAGAAGATGATACCATTAACAATTTTATTAGCCAAGCTGAATCCAGATCCCACATACAATGTCACATGATAGAAGTAGCATTTGATAATGAATTAAAAGAAGATCCTCTTAAAGATACACATGATCAAACAATACCTACTACCTTTGTCTCAAATAGCAAAATTGTAGAAATTGAGCCAGGAAAGACTTTAAACATTAATGCCAACCTGACTTTCGAACAAGAAGAGAAGCTCATCCAACTACTGAGGAAATACAAAGAAGCATTTGCATGGGACTATCCTGATATGAAAGGAATTGATCCCCAGTTATGTACACACCACATTTACATAGAAAAAGATGTGAGACCTCTTCACCAACCACAAAGGAGACTTAACCCTCATTTAAAAGACATTGTAAAAGCTGAACTTCAAAAACTTTTAGATGTGAACTTCCTATACCCTATCTCCGATAGTAAATGGGTCTCTCTGCTTGTTGTGATACCAAAGAAGAATGGAAAGTGGAGGATTTGTGTAGATTATAGAGAGCTAAATAAAGAATCACAAAAAGACCACTTTCCCCTTCCATTCATTAACCAAGTATTAGAAAATTTGGCAGGAAAGAAATTCTTTTCTTTCTTAGATGGCTTCAGTGGATACAATCAAATTTAGATTGCCCTCGAAGACCAAGGCAAAACCACTTTTACTTGTCCTTGGGGAACATTTTCCTACAGAGTCCTACCTTTTGGCTTATGCAATGCCCATACCACATTTCAAAGGGCTATCCTCAACATCTTTTCAGATTTAATAAATGAAGGGCTCGAAGTATACATGGATGATTTTACACCATACAGAGACAATTTTGACCCAGCATTGGACACACTGGAAAAAGTCCTGCAGCTCTGCATTGCCACTGGGCTTTGTTTGAGCCATGAAAAATGCTATATGGTGATGACCGAAGGACTTATTCTAGGCCATTATATCTCAGAAGCGGCATACAGGTAGACCTAGCCAAAATTCAAATAATTTTGCTAATTCCCACTCCTACCACTCAAATAGAGGTACGCAGTTTTCTTAGATTTTCTAGTTATTATAGAAGATTTATAGAACATTTTTCGCATATTGCTGCACCTCTATATGCACTGACAGGTAATGTTGACTTTTTTTGGACAGAAAAATGTGATCGTGCTTTCCAGGATCTGAAGAAGCTTGTGTCAATGACCCCCATCCTTCGAGGTCCAAATTGGGACCTGCCATTTCAAATTTCATTAGATGCTTCATATACAGCTATTGGAGCAGTCCTTGGGCAGGAAGAAGATAAAAAACCATATGCAATTTATTATATTAGCAAGAACTTATCTCATACTAAATTGAATTATACTGTTACTGAGAAGGAATTTCTAGTTGTAATACATGCTGTCAATATGTTCAGGCATTACATTACTGGATACCCTGTTATCTTGTATACAGATCACTATGCCATAAAATATTTAGCAAATAAACCAATAAAAAATGGTAGAATAACTAGATGGCTGATTTTATTGCAGGAATTTGATATCACCATCAAAGACCTTGCAATTGACGATGTTAAATTTCGATATCAGATTTCTAATCCGAATATCCAACTCAGGGAACCATTTAATTATGATAACTTTAAGTTAGTCGTTGATCGCTTGAACCTCTATGGTGAACTTATCTTGAAGGCAGGGCCATCTTGGTTAGGATACAGGTTTCGAAGTCTGATTATTTGGCACCCTGCACCTAGATACCAAGCCCTGTATGAGATGCCCGAGGGTCAGACAGACCATATTTTTGAACACCTAGTTATGCATCATGGTTGTAGACCACCACATGAGATCCCATCTCCAACCTACTCTCTCACTGCCTTACATGTCAGCTACAATGTTTCCATGAGGGCATGAAAAAGGGTAAGTAGGGTGGTGTATGGAGTACTGAAGAAGGTATGTTTTTATTGATTATTTTGTCATCTTTTCTTTAAAACTCATATTGCATCATGAACTACGTAGATAATAAGAAAACATGACAAAATCTATGGGATTTATACGCAACACAAAACTACTAATAATTGCCATTTCTTATGCAGGAAAAGGGAAAAATGAAAGATTGTTGTCCCAAAGAAAAAGACAGGGCAAAGTTAACTATTGTCCCTTTGGCAGGGAACCACATGCAAACAAGGCGATCCAAATTGAAGCATATTAGCCAAGGAAGGGTAAAGGAAATATTGAATTAGCGCAAGGAAACAAATGGATAACTGGGGATTAATAGTTTGGTGATTCCGGATCTCGAGGGATCGCTATTTTAACTATTTTTGAATCATTGATATCTCCGCTTGGTTGTTATAAAAAGGGGCAGCACTGCTAGCCTCGGGGGATGACCTGTTGTTATTCTTATGTAATTTCTCTTTGTATTTGAAACTTTGATCTTCGACTCTCATTGAGAAGTGATCCACTGTAACTCTGCTTTGATGCTTTAATATAAATCTGGTTGCTATTCCATCTTTGATTCTGGAATAATCTCAAGTAGTGTGTCCTTGGAGGCTAAGGGCCCGGCCCTGGTGGAACACTTCCTCCTGTACCATTATCTTTAATTAATGTGTGGTTTTCATTATCAGCTTTGTTTGGTAATCTGATGTGTTTTGTTATTTTACATCACGGTTTTGTTATATTTTATTTATGTTCGACTGAGTAATATCGTTCTCAATGATAGGAATGTCGTATTGTTCATTCTGACTTTGTAACTCATTGTTGTTCCTTTAACCATTAATATAACATTACTGTTCCTTGCAGAATGCTATTGTTGTTCAATTACAGAGTAATCGGGCTATAACATTCATAAGTTGGTATTACTGTATTCATCTATGGTTTACACTTAATCGCGATTGTTTTTCAATTGACATTGCTGTTCCATTATGAATTACAATCGTTATTCTTTGTAACTGAGATTGATATTTGTGGTATCAAAGTCAGATTATTGTTTCTCTCAATATCAAAGCATGTCGTGTGTGTTATTTATTTTGGTTTACTGTACATTTATATTTGACTTTGAGTGATGTTTTATATTTCATTGCTAATCAATTGCCATTCTATTTCAGTTTGTTGTCTGATTTATCTTTATAGGAAAGATTGTTATCTGATTCCTGTAGGACACAATTGCTGCCTTTATTTTCTTAGACTAAGGTTTTGTTGTTTATAAGAACTAGTTGTTGTTCCATTTCTTAGCCATCATTCCATTCTCTAGTTGTTGTTCCATTTTCTAGTTGCTGTTCCATTTCCTGTTATCATTGCTTTGGTGTGCAGAACGATCTGAGATTGTAGTGAGCATTGACATTTGTTGTCTAGTTCCCAAGTTGATATGTTCCTTGATTATCTTTAGTTACATCAGTTTACATAGGGATGAGTTTTTGTTACTGTACCCTTGATTGATAATTTGCTGTAGTTTTCTGAATGCATGATTTAAGTCTTAAGGTGCTTTACTGTAAGTAGATCTCGTTTTGAGAATCCGTTTACCCTTGTATTTTGAGTACTATACTACTAGCATTACTCTAACAAATGACCGCCTCAAACTAAGTACACTCTTTGAGATAACAAATCGTTCTTTGATTGATAAGTAAATGTGGGGTAAATAGAGGTGAAAAAGACCCTTTTAATGGCTCGACAAGCACCACCGTAAAGAATCCCTTGGACCCAAGATGTAGACCTATACTTCCTTCAGGTTTCTAGTGGTATTTAATCCCCGAATGTAAAGCTTTTTTAGTGGGTCATAGACCCATGAACTTACAGATGGTGGAATATGTCCGCATGTGCTCTCTGTGCGCCTACAGAGCTGGATCATTTACAATGACCCTGGGTGTTATCTCTGCTTTGGGTTTGCAGGGTCCTTTTTGTTTTTTGTCTTTACTTCCCTGTCTTTTGTCTTCTGTCTCTTTGTCTTTTGTGCCATTCTTTTCCTTATTTATGGCTTCTTCTGTTTCTTCTTCCATATTTCTTTCCCCTTCCTCCCTAGTTCCTCTAGCATTTTCTAGAGGTTTCTTGCTTTTGCTAGCCACGACCTCCTTAAAGGAGGGAGTGGAGCTTCCTCCTCTATAGCCCTCCATAGGGTTCCTTTACTGCTACTACCTGCAAACTTCGTTGTTCACCCTCGTTGTTAGCTCCCGTCTCGTTTTTATTGTTACTTTAATATGTTTTTCTTTGTTACATTTTTCCTAACTGTATATATCTTTAATTCATATATTAATTATTTTTATAATTAATAATAATAGTAAAGATATAATTTATATTTTTTTTATGATTTTTCTACTCTTGACAATTTGAAATGTATCATGATGTTTTGTATGGATTTATGTATATAAATATTTACTACACTAATTATAATTTAAAAATTGTATTAAATATAAAATCACACAATTTTGATATGCAATAATTTATAATTTGAAATACAAAAATACAATACAAAAAGAAAAGAAAAACTAGTGACACATATTAATAAATCCTACATAATAAGTACATTCATCTGTATTGTTTTACTAATTACTTACATCCATCTTAAATCTGATCCATGTTAAATCTGGATCCACCAAATGCTCATAAAAATCAAATCCAGAGTCTAAATGGATCTAAGCTAAAATGTTGGCATTAGATAAGCGAACAACCTACAAGGTGTTGCAATAGGGCTACTACTAGCCATCAATCCTCAAAGACTCCAAAGCCTACATTAAAAGGTGTGACAGTTGCCAAAGAATAAGGATACCAATAGTATTAAATGAGATGCCACTTAAACCACAAGTGCTCATAGAACCATTCAAGCAATGGGCTCTAGATTTTGTGGGATCAATAAATCCACCATCAAATGGAAAGAAGTACATCTTGGTATGTACAAATTATGTAACCAAGTGGGTGGAGGCAAAGGCAGTCGCAAGGGAAACAAAAAATACAGTGGTCACATTCCTCTTTGAGGAAATGTTTGTTAGATTTGGGGTGTTGAGACAGATTGTAACTGATTAGGTTACACAGTTTACTTCAAAACTTATTCGAGATCTTAGGGAAAAGTACAAGATCAAACACAAGAAATCAACATCGTACCATCCTCAGGCAAACGGACAAGTGGAAGCAACAAATAAATTCCTAAAAAACATAATGACAAAGACAATACAGATGAATAGGAAGTACTGGTCAGAAAAGTTAAGAGATTCACTGTGGGCATACATAATAACATGGAAAAACAAAAGTGGGTTTTGTCCATACCAGTTAGTGTATGGAAAAGAAGTCTTATTTCCCATAGAATTTCAGATACACACATTTAAGTTGGCAGCAGAATTAGGACTAGAACTGTTTGAAGAACAACAGAAGCAGATAATGGAATTTAACAAATTGGATGAACATAGACAACAAGTAGTATAACACACAACACTAGTGCAACAACAAAGAATTAAATGGCATGACAGATTCATCAAGAACAAGACATTCAAAAAAGGAAACTAGGCATTATTGTTCGACTCCAAATTCAAAGATTTCAAGGCAATGTTCACGACTCATTAGCTAGGGCCATATGATATAAGAAATATTCGACAATGGAGCTATTTAGATGAAAACAATTGATTAAGAGTCTACATCATTTTTAGTAAACAAACATAGGCTTAAGGTTTACAATAAGCCTATCAATAGAGAATATTTTGTGAAACAACTGACACAAGAGACAGATCTGGAAGTAATGGAATGACATATCCATATGTATTCCAGTACCCCAAAAGAATAAAAAAAGAATAAAAATAAAAAAATGAAAAATAATAATAATAAAAAGAATTAATAAAATGTTTGCTAGTGAAAACCAGGCAACTGGCACTAAGAAAACAGGAATTCATAAAGGAAAACCAACTCGTTTTGGCCTATATGAATTCACAATTTTTGTTCTACTCTTACAACAACTTGAATTTGCAGAAGATCCTCCAAAGAAACAAGACCTGAGGACAAGTCTTCAGATAAGCAAGGGGGAAGGTTGCAAAAGAAACTTATTTTGCAATGCCGAATTGACGACGAAACTTGTATTGTATGGAAGTTGTGACCTAAAACATTTTTGAAACCATTGGGTAGAAAGGACCTGAGTTGTTAGAAAAAAACATGTATATACTGCATAAAAATGTACATGGCAGTAGGGACCTGAGTTATTTTGAATCAATTGCAGATGGGACCTAAACGACATCAACAATCAATGGACCAGAATCAATGAAGGATGCTAGAACAAAAAGGAGAAATAAAGTTTATTCAATCCATCTTAGACATTTCATCAAAAGACATTTGACCAAAAGACATCATAGGATTTATCACAAATTATGAGGGATTATAAGTACGGTAAGTACAAATTTTTGCTCTTGAAAAATCAATTTTTTTTTAGAAATTTTTAGAAACATGTTAAAATTACAATTAGTATGTGAAAGCATAATTTTACTTACCTTTTTCATTTCACTGCCCTCATCTTATAATTTTTACTTACTCATTTCACTACTCTTATCCTATTATCCTATTCATAACCATTATCCAATATCTAATACTATTATGGTTTATATTTATAATTCCATACTCCATTCCATATCCATTTCATCTCCTAACCATAATTTTTTTTTGAAAGAAAAAAGGATCAGAATAGAGGGTTCAACAATTGAAACCCTAAGAACCTGCAGAACCAATACCAACATTAGTATCATGGAATTAGTCTTAAAACATGACCTAAATGTGGTCATTTTTAAAATTAAAACATGTTATATTGAAATACAAACCTATGGAAGCATGCACATTATAACAAATACAAAGTGGAAATGATTTATTGTAATACATTATAATGGCATATAAGAAATGATACTATTAAAGTAACGAGGGTTAATATAAACACATATAATGCACATACATGTCATTATGATAATCAAAAAATGCATGTTATGAATGCTTTGGAGGAATAAGCCATAGGTAATGGAGGAAGTGGATATAAGGACGATGACAGTTGAATATGGATAGGACCATACACCATGCAATAAAAACCATTCAAATGGAATCAAAACATAACACATGACAAATACGAACCAACAATAATGAAACATATGGTTTGAAAATAATACGATGGTATAAGTGGCATATCAGTCAAGGTCAAACAATGAATGCCGCGACAGTACTAAGGAATGGTATGTGGGACAGTCACGATAGCCACAATGGAATAAGGGACATCCACGATGGAAGCCATCAGAGTAGGTAAATGGTCAAACACAGTTTTAAATACAAACAATCTGCCATTGAATACACAGAGTCTGCAATTGTATACACAGTTGTTGTGAATATCGTTCCCTCTCCACCATCACAACCATTCTAAGGTCTCAGGGAGAGCGACGAGATATTGCGAAAACATTTTTAGCATATGTTTGTGAGCTTGAAATACATGTTTGAGTGAAGAGACACGAGAAAACAGGAAAATAAACCAAGAAGGCAAGCCAGAGGATATAGCGGTTGGGGATTGGAGTGATAAGGAGGAAATCTGGTGAGGATCAAGAGATAAGTTGAGAAGACTAATAAGGAAAGTGGAGTTAGTTCAAAGAAATCTCGTGCGAAATAAGGTAAGATCGAAACTTGATTTTCCTCATTCAATGCAACAGATGGTTATGAGGAAATCACATGATTCTTTCATTAAAATAGAAGTTAAACTCTAAGATAAGGAAGCGCTCAAACTTCTGTTGACCAATTGTCATTAGCCGTCTCTTCCATCATCCAAAGAAGAGATGTTTTGAACTGATATTTAACAAGTGCCAACCATAATAAAATGCAAGTTGGTTGAGTCAAAATCAAAGGAAATCAATATAAGTCATTGTGGGCAGGTAACTCCATTAAATTAGCAAACTGAATGTTTGATTGTAGAACTAAACATTTTTGTTAAGATTTGAGTAATGTCATGAAGGGTTTAGTGTAGTTATGAATACATAAACACAAACTTTTTCCAAGAATAACGAAAATGGAGTGTTAAAGTGCAGATTTGAAAACACATGTTGTCACCAAATTAAAACATATAATTTGATTGTAAGTTTGATTGCATAAACACGTGTTGGGTAATGAAACAAGATGATGAGTTAAGGTTTTATTGCATAAATGTGTGTCTACACCAAATTGTTCAATAAAATAGAGCATTGAACTTACAAAGGAATGCATAAAAATGGTCCGTTAAATACATAGTGACTTCAAAAACCACAGCTTTATTGTGTAAACAGTGAGTTCAAAATGCAAAAAATCAAGGGTTGACTGCATAGACAGTGGATTTAAATGCATAAATGGTAAATTTTATTTCATAAATAGTAATATTAATTGCATACATAGTGTCATAAATATGACAAATAGTAAACGAAGGAAAGAACTCCAATTTGTTTATGAATGAGATCTGAATAATGGTGTTGACATATGATTTTTTTGACATAAGAATGAGTTATGAGAAGTCACAAGGAATTTCAAAAAGAAAAAAATCATGAGATGATTTTATTTAAAAAAAATAGAGATCAATTTCCAAGTCTTCATTTATAAACAATGTTATTCATGAAGGAATAATTTTTGTATGGGTAGAACAGGGATGTGGTAGAAAAGGACAGAGCTGAGAATGGATTTTGCATCAGAAAAGGTAGTTTGATTTTGATTTTTGGTCATAGATGTTAATAAAAAAACATTGATTCATTGATTGCAAAAAACGAAAAACAAAAAGAAGCTTGGTTTTATCATTCTAAAGAATAACAAGAGAGAGGTAAGCCTTCTACAAACTCAATCAAAAAGGATTTGTATGCACAAATGATTGTTATTTTTATTGCTCAAAATGAATTTAATGACAGTAGAAGGGTATATACACTGGTTTTCAGAAAACATGGCCACTAGGATAGAGCCAAAATTTCAAATAGAACAATTGAAGAAGGAAACAATAGAAAAATTGTATCAGGTAGGACTTATAGGTTTTTTACAAAGATTCAATGGTCACAGTGAGCGGATAACCAAAGAATTTGGGAATAACTATACTCAGGAGAAAACAAGGGTAGGGAACCTACTTATTGCAGTGACTTAGGAATACATTTCCCAAGCACTAGACCTTCCATTTAAAGCGAAAAGTTATCACAAGGGTGTACATTTCAAGAAGACATCCTAGACTTTCTTCTTGGAGAAAAATAGGAAAGGAACCTTTGACGGGGCCAAAGATATGCCCAGGGCGTGGTTCAATGAGCCATGGGGAGAAATAGTATTGATTATTCAGAAATTCTTCACTTTTGATAGGGGACAGAGTGTGGCACACTTGTATCATGTTAGACTCCTCCAACACATTAAGGGGGAAGTCAAAATAAACCTGCCATACTTCTTATTCTGAAGTCTCATTAAGATGATAGAATAAAAAATAAATGAGAATAAACCAAGGGAGGCACAAGTCTATCATTAAGGGCTCATAAAAATACTTGTATAACATAAAGTTAAAACACATGGCCTAACTTGGAGAGAATTTTTAAATCAAAACTAGTATCAGGAACAAGTCATTGAGGCACAGAAAATAGTAGATTAGGAAACCAGGGGCATTATGACTTAACCATTTTATCCTAGAGCAATATCCAAGAAATAGACCAACACTATCACGGGTTAAAAGGAAACATCCACCATATCCACTCCTAGGAAGCCTAGGAGGAAGATCTCAGTAGAAACAAGCAGCAGGGACCAAGAAGTACAAATTGTAGAAACATGTTCTACAAAGAAGCAAGTAGAGGATATCATTGAGAAGCTAGAGAAAGAAGCTCTAGAGAAAGACTCTTATTTTGATGATGTGGCAGCAACATCATTTGCAAAAGACACATAGGAACTCGAAAAAGAGTTACACTTGAGCAAAATTAAAGAATTAACAGACCAATTAGAAATAAATAAGATTTTGGAAAAGCACTTGAAGAAGGAAAACAAGACAAGTAAGAAGAGAAATGCAAAGCTAGTTAAGAAAAATGAAAAATTAACTGAAGAAATAGGAAAACTAAAGAGAAAGAATGACATACTTTGCAAAGAAGCATTCAAGTGGCTTAAGGAAAAGAACACGTGGAAAAACAAATATGAAAAATAGATGGTCAATGCTACTTTGTATAAAGAAGAACACAACATGGGGATAGACTATCTATTAGAGGTAGCATAGAAGGAGGCATCAACATCTGGAACAAGATACGCAACAAGGGTAAGGAGGTCCAAGAGTAAGAAACAACCATGAGGACATGCTTGAAGATCAGCAAGGGAGAGATGTTGGCCTTCAGTTTTAGTCCATTTTTGCTTAAGGAAACTTAGTTAACTCTTATATTATCCATCCATTTTCCATCACATTCACCTCATTTTGATGTATTTTATGCACATTCATGTATTTAATTTTAATTTTGAAATTTCTAGAAGTTTTTATGAAAATTGAATTTCAAGTGCAATTTTTGGATAGATCAGAAATTCCTGTAATAGCTATATGGATGTCATACTTGCATGACACTTGGGCTCGAGTTGGATACATGAATGAAAATATTGGGAACTATAATTGAACTAAATTCAATTGGTTCATTCAAAACAAGCTAAACCAGGCCCGGTCAAAGCTAGTCAAACATGACCAGTCATCTAGAAAATCCCTAGGAAATATGGCAATTTTGTGATTTCATGGGATTGTCCATATTTTTAGTGATAGATTGGATGGATTTGACTGGGATAGATGGATATGAGTAGATAGAGTTGTTAAATATATTTTATATTAGTTTGTTTCATGATCTTCTATTTAAAGCCAAAACTTTGAAGGCTTATGTGTGTAGTTTTTGTATAACTTTATGCTGAGACATTTGAATATTTGAAGATAATTTGAAGAACTTGTTCTACTTCCATTTTGTTCTTCATTGGTGTGGATGAGTGACTGAAGTTTTAGTAGTTGATAGTATATTCAATTGTGCAAGGCAAGGGTGGAGGGCCCCCACTCCAGATTAAGTACACTTCATTATTAAACTAGCTTAAATTTTCATGTACTAGTTGCGTCAGAATTATTCGCTTGTTTTGTTTCAGATTTGCTTACTTGAATTGACGAGTAATGATTATATTTTTGATGAATCATAGCTTGTTTATCACTTTGATAAGAAGGGACAACAAAGGGTTCAAGTTAAATCCTCCTTCTATTGAATTAATGGATCAAAACTAGAATTCATCTTTAGTGTGTTTAAGTAGTTTTATGCAATTTCAGTTTCTAACAATGGAACAATGATGAGTGAATTGTGATGAGGAATACCACAAAATATTAGGGGTGATTTTAGGGGCGAATGTTCGCCCTTTGGCGAAATTAAGGGGTTTTAAATTTTTAGTGGGCGAATATTTTGTATCATAGTACATTTTTACAAATCACCTCAAATAGCCCACCTTATTTTAAGGGAGAGGGTAAAAAAGGTAAATTTAGCCCTTGAAATTAGGAGTTACAACCTTCCATCGCCCATTTTCAAGAATAGGTTTTATTTAAGTGAATCTTATGGGCCAAAGGCCCAAATACCATATTTATAAAAGAGGTATGGTAAATTAATAAAAATATAAATAAATGAGA
>APFE030773472.1:0-11689 GCA_000404065.3 Pinus taeda
ATTGCACATTTATTGGAAAATGATTTTGTAAATCCTTGATACTCTGATTTGAAGTTGTTGAACTTGGCATGGCATCTGATAGTTGATTGAAGTATTTTTTATTCCATTTTTGAACAACCATATGTATATATATGATGTGCATAGAACCTGAATAAATTTGTAGAGTTGCCACCAAGCATGATTTGAAATATCTACATGAGATATTATATTTTGAGAAAGATATTTCTCCTATGGTATGTGTCTGCACATATGTATTGCTAATATTTAAGATTATTTTTTATAAGCACATTTGGATGTTGCTTTAGTATGAGATATGACATGATATCTTGGATGAGAAGTCCATAGCATGACTGAGGTTGATCATGATGTTGCTAGCATGGCTAGCTGTGAGGCAACATACAAAAGCTCCTTTGAGAGTTGTTTCAACATGATCTGGATATGACATATACTCTGACATATTGAGATAGTGTCATTGTTCGAAACAATCTCAAGCTTGTGGTTGGCACCTCCTTGAGAGGGAGGATGATTATGGTATCCTTTTGTGATTTATATGATTATATATGATCTGACATGATATTTTATTTTTTGTTCTGTATGAACAAGAAACCATTGTTATTAAGACAATCAGATTGCAGATATTCTCACAAAGGCATTACCAAAGAGAAAGTTTTTGGTTTTCAGAGAGCATCCCCTTCAAATGAGGGGCAACACTGATCGAGGACACTTAGCCAACTCTTCCTACCCTATCAAGCTCCTAGGGTGAGGAATCGAGATGGAGGGCTTCTGGGGTTGAGGGAACTCTGGACAATAGGGGGTTACCCCTATGTGTTACCCATTGGGTTGGAGTAATAGCTCACCCTCTCTTGTTCTTTGTAGAGTATACCCCAGTTGGCATCATACCCACAAGTCAACCTTTTTGGGAGTATTGCTCCTCGTTTGGCCAACTAGTTGAGAGTGTACTTATGGGTGTACAACCCAAGGCACTTATAACACAGGTGTTCTACCACATGACTGGGTCATCGATGGGAAGATCAGTAGGCAATAGGATGGGTTGAGATGATCTAATATGATTCTGGGTTGAGGGTAAATCTCCCTGATGAAATTCCAAGGTTGAGCGTTTACTCGCCTGTGTGATGAGTTATATTATTGCTCAGTATGGGTTGAAGTTAATGCTCCCCGATGTGATTCCAGGTTGAGATGTTCTCCTTGATGATATGCTCTCTGATGAAAACATTCGAGGTAGTAGCCTGGCGACAGAGATTCCAGATAGCAACCTAATGGATAAAGGGTGGTAGCTTGAGCTACCCTCCAGTAACAGATTCTTCTTCTTCTAGATCTAAGAATGTTCAACATACGAGAAGGAACAATCAAGAAATAAACATGAATAAGAAGGATATATTGAGATGTACAATGATGATTTGTGATGGACATGGCACGATGACTACATGACAAATATGATACATTGTTCGATGGATAGATATTGGCAAGTGGAATTCTCCCTATTTGAGAGGGATTGTTAATTTTTTCAACTATGGTAAAATTCCACCTTGGATAGTTCAAATGACCTAGATAATGATTGCATTAGATTCCTCTTTTCGAGAGGACCAAAATCGACCTAAATATCACCCAATTTGGTTAAGCGGAAGTTGAGTTATTAATTATTTTATTCATACATATATTATGGAATGGGTCGGCTCTAACAAAATGAGTAACTGCTTGGGTCAGTCTTAACCCCAAGTGAACCCTCAGTAAAGCCTATAAATAGAAGATACCTCAAGATAATTTGGACACATATTCTATTCTCTTTTGTCTTGGTTTGCACATGTTCGACGGAAGGAGTTCGCTAAAGGGTCTAAAATCATAGGCAAAAGGTTTGCTCTGGGTTAGGGTCTTCTAGATCTCGATCGCTGGCACATAACGGGGAATTCTGGCCCCTGGATGCTGGCACATAATCCTAGGAGAGAGACTATAGACCCTTGGACACTAGCACAGAGGCTTATGGGAGCGACTATGGCTTCAGAGGCAGATCGAAAGGTTCAGGTTCTCAATCGCTCGCATAGGGTTGTCCTGAGAACGATTAAGACATCTTAGTCGCTCGCACAACAACTGTAAGGGAGAGACTTTAGGATCTAGGTGTATTGTACCACAGTTGCATGCATAAATACTTCCTGAGAGCGACCATGTAGTCACATTCGCCCACATACATTGGCTGAGAGAGCGACCAGAGCATTTCGATCACGCAGATAATTTTGATGAGAGTGGATCGAATTCAGATCTAGGGTTTGACATCTTGACTTCAGTTGACTTCAATGATTTGGTAGATCTGGGTTTCTCTCTACAGTTATACATATTTGTAGATCTGTAGATATAATTTGCTAGTATGTGCTGCAAACATATGTATTGGGCTCATTGACAGTGACAACAGTGCTCAGCAGTGTTCGACACAGTGACAGTAGTGTACAACAGTTGATATCAGTTTATTACAGCCATCAGTATGAGGATTATGATTCCTAGCATGATTATATTTGTTTCATAAATATCATTATTTTTTCGCTGCATAGATAAAGCTATGGATCAGTGTACTCTTTTTTTGCTGCATCATTTGATGACGATCTAAGAAGAAGAAGATTTGCAAGGGTTTTCCCCATAGTGGGTTTTTCCCTGGTCTCGGACCAATCCTAGTGTCTCTATATGTGTGCATGTTGTCTTCTACTGTTCCTTTTATGTTTTGTTGCATTGATGATGATGGTGATGTCGTTTATTTCCATATTATTGCACATGTTGATGTATAATGGTGTAGATCTTAATAATGTAATGAAATGATGAAATGCAACTATCATAGAAAAGAACATTGTCCCATTATGAAAAATTAGCATATTAAAGTTCTTATGGGGAGAAGCAATGATTACAGTAGTATATATTCAAAATCAAAGCCCTCACAATGTTCTTGATGACAAAACTCCAGAAGAAGCATTCTCAAGAAGGAATCCCAATGTTGACCATATTTGAATATTTGGATACCCTGTAAATGTTCACATTCCAAAAGATAAAAGTAAGAAGTTGGACCGTGCATGCATGATATTGGAGAATGTAGTAGGGAAACTATTAATTCAATTTTATCCTTCTTCCTTAATATTTTCTTATGAACTTTATATATTTTCTTGTATTTAGTTATTAGATCTTTACATCAAACAAATACCAAAAGTTAAAACAGTAAAGACAATGGACATAAAAATTAGCCTCCAAGCTAGGGCAAAACCCCTCCAAGGGGAAAACCCAGAAAATATCTTCTCTTCTCATAGAATATGATTCAAATGAGATAACTAAGGCCCAAACCCTAGACCAAAGTCCCCCACCAAGGACCAAACCAACCCTCCAAGAAGCCCTTTCGATTAGGTCAGACATTAGCCAAAACAACAAGGATCAATTTTGCTCCAACCTGCACCCAGCTTCAACTTCGGCCCTCTAGCAGTTGCAAAAACCCTAGGGAAATTATTCAAGAGATCTTCATTTGAGCAATACAATGTTTCGCAAAGTTAATGAATTCAAATCAGAATGTTCGCTCTTCCAGGAACTCGGTCATGCAACTTGTTCTTCTACAATTTGAACTTGCAATTTTGGCCATCCTTCTAGCTACAAAAACCCAAATTCTTCACACGTGTCAGAGAGATAGAGCCCAAAAATATAGATATCCAATATTTTTTCTTCCTTCCTTGATCTTCTCTCTAGCCTTCTTAGTCTTCTTAGCGTCAGATTGAAATTTTCTTTAGAGATCGAACTTGTGAGTGAGTGAGTGCTAAATGATGTTGAAGTTGTCTATATTTATACACATCTGAGGGGTTCAAAACCTTCCTTTAGGCTGACTTGTGATTTGGAGGTTTCCAAGACTTCTTAGACTCAAAATAAATTCTTTTACAAGTTACACCTTGCCCAGATGGGTGTTATATTCATGACATTGACTCTTTTGCCTCATGACAATAAATCTTATGACCTAACAAACCCTATAAGCATGAAGAACATGATTTTACCTAGAAGACCATCAACAATATGCATGAAACTCGTGCTCTAAAATAATATTTTTTCTTTCTTCTTTTGTTTGTTACATAGTATATACATATTGACATGAGTACAATGGAAATTATGAAGACCAACACTAGTTAAATTTTCCAACACTCCCTCTTAACTAGGGAGGTATTCATAATTGTACACCCTAGTACATGGTTATTTCTAAACTAAAGAGTTTTCATAAGAAGAATCGAATTGGTGAGCCATATTTAAGCATCACAATCATGACCAACATTGTCAACATAGTAAGGCCTTAACTTGACAAGCTCTTTCTTATACAAGAGCATCATGTTGCGAGGCTTTACGTGAGATACCACACTAGCTCTATAAGGCACATACCCCATATGGATGTTCATTATATATTTCCTTTTAGAACTATTCATATCTTGGATTCCCAATCCTCGGAGAATATCGTTCTTGTTTGACCATTATTGTCTTGGATACCTTTCCAATCCTCAAAGAGTGTTGTTCCATTTCCTTTCTTAGATCTCAAGGAAATCACATATGCTTATCCAATCTCCACCATTCTCCCTTTGGGGCCTTCACTTAGACTTATGGTTGTTAGTCTCGGTCAAGTGCATGACACATGAAGAAGAGAATACACATGTGATGTTCATCATCACTCCCTATCAACTAGAGAGTATATCCACATTCCCTCTTGATTAGGTAATAGATCCTTGCTCCTATTTAAGGAGATTCCATGACTCTCTCTTAAGTATAGAGGAGATTTCTAACTTCCTTTCAATTGGGAATTCATAACCATAAGCTCTTTGTTTTGTTTTCATAAATGTATAAACTATTATTTCTTCATGGATATAGTTGCAAGGCTCCCTCTTTCCCATTTGTATGTCATCATATTGAGCTTCCTTCTTCCAGGATGTTGTAGAGCCATCTTTTTTTAATCTGGTGACAAGATTTAGGCCATCAAACTCGTGCATCACTTTCTTCCAATCATCATTAATGAAACAAACTTGAGGACTGACTTGAAACATACCTGTGTGACTGATTGTGAAGATTACACAATTTCCATTGGGAGGCTGGGAGACCGACTGCCAAAACTGCACAAGGCACAGTTCAGTTTGTTAGGAGGCTGACTGACTACTGGAACTTCACAATGTACAGTCTATCCTAGCTTACTAAGGATTGAAACTGCACAATGTGCAGTTTCAGTCAACAAGGGCATGCAAACCTAACAAGTTGCATTGTATAATTTCTGGGGCCAACAGGGCAGAGCAAGCTTGGGGGTCAATACTGGAAAATTTTGCGCATTTTCTGGGAGGAAGGCAGAGCCTTCATTCTCAAGGATATACATTGCTAGCTAGGCTAGGCAAGGTCTGGGCCAAGGTAGCCCAGACCCGCCGACGAGTGACTAAAAACATGAGAAAGTTTGAATGCATGGCAAGATTGAGTGTAAGCAGCAATGACTGATCATGCATGCAAACAGTGAATGCAAGATTCAGAAAACAAGAAAACGATCATGTGCATGAAGTGAATCGCTGCAACGGTGACCTTATTTGCAGAAACAATGTCATGCATGTGATAGCAGTGAGATGTAAAGGAAAACTGAAAAAATGCTTCTACAAGCTAACATACTTCAAAATGACAACAAACGTTCATTGAAACCAAGCAAACAACACTCACACAAGCCAAAATACAAAAAGCGCCAAAAAAGCAGCAAAAGACATGAAAAGAGGACTTACCTGGAAAAGTTGATTCGAATGTTCCAAAGACTCCTAGATGTGACGTGGGATGTCAGAGCTCCAAGATCGATGTGAGGAATGAGCTATGTAGCATCGAATGAATTATTTTTTATAAGATCGAGGTTATGACATGCATGCCACAAATCTAGGAAACAATGACACTTTGCAGGAGGTTTCCAAAATGGCTTTTGCATCTAACCTCCAACTGCTAAAATGGATCCCTAAAATCTAGGGATGCTTTTTCTTTTTTCTTTTTTCCTTTTCAGGAAAAGCAACCCATGCATGAAAATCAGGATTTCTCAGGCTTGGAGGGAACCAGTCAACCTGAAAGCACATGCAGTGATCTCCAAGCCTCTGGATGATATTTTCATAGTTTCTAGGCTGAGCAAGACTGATTGTCCCTCAAACACTACACAATTTCTAGACTGAAGCTCTGGCTGTCGGTCAGAACTACACAATTCCTGAGCTGAAGCCTGGTGTTGGGCTGCACTATGTAATTTTCAAGGGGAAGGTTGCCTGGCTGAACTACGCATTTCTGGAGCCCAGCAGGATTGCACAATTTATGGAGGGAAGGTTGGTTCCCCTCCAGAATTGCACAATTTTCAAGGGGATCATCTCAGCTAGAAAATTGCCTTAGTCTGGAATGATAGCTTGTGGTTAGAGGCAAACAAGTTGACATGTATAGGCTGGCATGCCATTGAAACTCAACTAAAGCCTATGTATTTTGGACCATGCAAGACATGATGGTTAGGATGGTTGGTAAGGAGGCTCCAAAACGAGGATAAGGTAAAATTTTGGAGGGTGGTTGTAGTTTCTACAACACTTGGCGACACACTGATAGAACTCCAACTCTCTGAATGGACCTTGTTTCGTGAAAAGCAAGTCTAACTCCTCTGGAGATATTGTTCAGTTCTCTAATGATCTTGGTTTCCGCACTAGCTCGATTGAAAGATGTGGAATCATCCATGCTTGTGATCGGTCAACACACATTCCAAGCCAAGTCAACATAGTTGTTTCGATTGGGGATGAGGGGTACATTGGTACACAATCAATATGATTGTCAAAGTTTAAGTTTCATCTCTGGTGTTGCTCCGCTGCCAGTAGGCCTGGATAGTACCTTGGCGAAGTCACACAGGAACACAAGCATCGCCGCTGCTAGCGAGCCTGGTCAGTACCTCAGTAGAGTTACTTGCATCATATTTTTGTGCAGGAAGCCTTTCTCTTATTTCGCCTTATTCATTTTTTAATTTTTTCAAAAATTGTGCATAACACTTATTCATTTCAAAGGCGGAAGAGGGATCCTAACTTATTGAGAGCAGAAGAGGTTGTTCCTTCAAAGAAATATTTTATATATACCTCTAACATACGTGTTAAGGTTTTTCCCCTCAGCTTACTCTACTTGACTGATCTAACAAGGGTTAACCCAAAAACAACCGACTAGAGTAGGTGATACTAGTTAATGCGCAAGCATTGTGTTTTCATCAAGGTTCACTTCGAACAAAACATATTTTCCATTGGTGTATCATGGACTAAAGACAACAAGTTCTTCATACATAGATAGGACGACAAATAACCAAGTATTTATAACTGCACAGGTCCTCTTGTACTTTACCCACCTTGTTTCAAGAGTCGCACACAGTTCATGCGAAACTAACCTACGAATGAAAACAAGAAAGAAACAAAAAAAGAGTGAAGAGAAGAAACAAATGCGAAATAAAAGGGAGTAAGAAAACAAGCAAGCAAGAAAACAAGCAAGCAAGTAAACAAACAAACAAGAAAGAAAACATGCATGCGAACAAACCAACAAGAAGCAAACACTACTCCTACTCCTAAGCTAACAATACATGGGTCTACTCACATGAAGTGATACTTCCAATGCAACCGTCGACGCATAGGTCGACCCATGTTGGTGAAGGCGTGGTTCATGAATAGCATAGTCACACAAACCAGCAAACATGAAAGATATAACGATGAAGACAAACACACTTCAGGTTTAAGTGCGTCCACAGAAAAGAAATGAGTGAAAGCGCATGACATGCACTCTATGGAATTGCCATGGTGTTGTGCTACACTGCGTGCAGATGTTAAGAATACACATTCTCTTGACTGTGACATGCAAGAAAATGTGAGAAAGGTAGACTACTTATGTCACACAAGTGTGCTTGATGTGTAAGATTCTTGCAATGCAAGAGCAATGGGATCATGTGATTCGAGTGGAGGAAGCAAAATCTAGGTGTTTGGTTGATCTTCAATGCAAAGCAAAAATTGATGACGAACCTCGGGTGTTTCACAAATTTTGTTATTAGAAGTGGAATTAACCTCTAGACAACAAGGGCCTGACATAGCCATCAACTCAGGTTGAAGTGCCTCGACGGCCTGTGGGGTTTCCACTTCGTCAATAAATAAATCATTAGAGACCAATAGATTAGAAAGATTAACAATGAGTGAATCAACATTGTGATCAGATGAACAAGTACAGAGATCAAAACAACCATGATCAGAAAAATCGGGATTTTCGTCGGCATCCTCATGATTTTATGAATCATGCAGAGGGGTAGATGAGAAGCAAGGATGTTCACCCTCTGAATTTCTGGAAAAAGCATATGAAAGATCAAGTGGGTTTTTAATGATCAATTTGCTCTCTCCACTATCAAATGATGGAATGACATCATGTGTGTTCTACAGATGATCAGAGGTAGATACATCCATAGATGGATTAACACAAAGAAAATAAGGGATAACAGAATTATCAATGATGTCAGGAAAAAGCGGAGGAGGCGCGAACAGAAGGGGGTCATCCTTCATCGTGGGTTCATGCTCAGATGCTCGGTCATACTCTTGTTGAATGACAGTGCAGGTTAGTTTTGCAACATCAACTCCGTCGATGGCTTAATCCTCATTCACAATAGGTGTAGAGTCTGGAACAAAAGAACACAAGACAGTGCAATCCATAGGATCAGCAAAACGTGGAGATGGAGGTTGAGGTGACAAGTGTGTATGACAACCCATGGGCTTCCCAACCAAATCTATGTAGATATTGAGAGTAGTGAGGGTGGGAGGATGTGATAGTTGAACAGACGTGTGTGCATGTTCTCCCACATCACACTATAATGGTGGAGTTGTTTGGTGAGGGGAATTCGGATAGTCATTTGTGACAGCGACTGTGTCCACTTGTGATTGCGCAGCTTCATCACTAAAGTATGCCAAGTGGGGTTTGAACTTCAACTTCATCTTGGGATAGAGTGATTTGGTAAGGAAATATTCAAATCTTTCCATGAGATATTGGAATTTCATCTGACTTTTCGGAGCTTCAAACATGAATAAACGGAAGCACTGCGAAAAATCCATAGGCGATACATGTGGGGCCTTCCATTGTTTTAGCAATTTTTTATCAGGTGCTTCAGGATCAAAATGGTGAAAAACATATTCAATTAGATCATTGGACTGCTTGAATGAGTGCACGAAGTTATGAGGAAATATGCTACACCATCACAATGGGTGGTCGAGAAGTGTGTGTGCGATCAGCGAACATACCTTTGTTGCATTAAAACCTTCCACATTCTCCATGAGTGCATGGAAGTCATCTATGTGATCATTCGAGGCCACTTCTCCTTCACCATCATACATTATTTGTGACAAATCATCCCAGAACTCCCTCTTGACGTGGAAGATATGTCCATTGGACAAACATTTCGGAGGGTGAATTGTAACAAACTCCATGATAGATGTGTGAAGGTTCAACACAGATTGTGAGGACTCAACTTGTCATCTAGCCCTCCTTCTAGCACCAAAATGTTGACGATGTTAGACCCACCAACATGTCAAGGGATCTCCCTGGTAAGAAGTCCCAAATATACCTCATACCCTTTGGTGTAGGAGTCCCAATAGTGGGTTGTATAGTATTTCCTTGACCGCGGTTGCACGCAAAGGTAAGAAGGATATCCTTGTTCGTAGCAAGGGTGTGACCAATGCAACAAGCCAAGGAAGGTGCATGAAGGGTTCTAACACATGAAAAGGGGAATGAGTGCACCCCTTAGAAACCTATGGAAACACGTGGCTTGAAAGGGAACACACAAGTAAAGATACATCAGAAGCTAGAAGGCAGGGAAACCAATGATCCAAAGTGATCATTAAACCAACAACACATCTCAGTAAGATTCATACATACATATAGAGAAAGATCCCATACATACATGCATAAGCAAACAATTACATATATCATTAGAGTAACCAAGATAGTTGAAATACAATAACAACATATGCATGAAATGTGATGGCTCTGTTATATTAAGAAATTGAAAGTTCCAATCATACGTACAACCATGTCAAACTACTAGTCTCGACAACGGAACGTTACAGTCACTACCGCCTGCTCCTCCAAAGAGATATACTAGCTCCGCACTGTGGAGAAGCTAAGGCGTGTTACAATAAACTCCAAGCTTTCTCTAAGTTACACCTATAGGAATCTTGGCTCCCAAAATCCTGTACAATGAGTTATGAGGTTCTATAAATAGAAAAGGGTGGGGTGACCCTTGAAATTCCCCTTTGTGACTCTTCAACTACCCTTATAACTCTTCAACTACTATATGATTGTTACATTCGACTTTCGACACTTGGTCTTTCATTTTTACAACATGTCACATTACAATTTGCACATGTATCCATGTGAGACAAAATAGGCTTGAGTAAGTCATGCAAGACATTACTAATACTTGGACAGTTGTGGGAAGACCAACTCTTCGACATCCTCACGATGATCAACGGTGGCGACTGATGCCAATATTGGTAGTCCATGATGGTGTCTGTGTACTCTGTGGTGACAGCTTTCTGGAATCGAACTCTTGCCTCTATTGCATCCAGGTACACTGATTTGGAACCTCTTTCAAACTCGTTTGATAACATGTGCATCATAGTCTTGAGTGCAATCAAACCAGCAACATACTGATGCAAAGTGTCTGTGCTGATTTCCAAGTGTGCACTAGTGACTATGCACATCAACTCGTCAAAGTTCATGTGTAGCTCCACTCAGACTTGGTTCTTTGTATTCGCCTCGGTGAGTGTGCCAATAAATGGGATTGCATGCCTACACATAGTGACATCCATGCTCCTGAACACCTACACATGTGATTCATAGATTATTTTAGGGGCGAATGTTCGCCCTTTGGCGAAATTAAGGGGTTTTAAATTTTTAGTGGGCGAATATTTTGTATCATAGTACATTTTTACAAATCACCTCAAATAGCCCACCTTATTTTAAGGGAGAGGGTAAAAAAGGTAAATTTAGCCCTTGAAATTAGGAGTTACAACCTTCCATTCACCCATTTTCAAGAATAGGTTTTATTTAAGTGAATCCATTCGCCCATTTTCAAAAATAGGTTTTATTTAAGTGAACCCTATGTGCCAAATACCATATTTATAAAAGAGGTATGGTAAATTAATAAAAATATAAATAAATGAGAAGTATGGTAAATAAATTTAAAAAAAAATTATTTACGCCATAAGTTACCTTATGTACATGCAAGGGTGTAAAGTGGAGGTATGGTAAATAAATAAAACGTCTTTTTATACTTACTCAAAAGGTATGGTAAATAAATAAAAATATAAATAAACTAGACGTATCATAAATAAATAAAACCTCTTTTTATATTTAGAGGTATGGTAAACAAATAAAACGGTTTTTTTATATTTACTCCATAAGTCACCTACGAACACTCAAAAAATGCATTATATTTATATTTAGGTGAAACCTATGGGCAAAATACTATGGGACAAATACCATGGACTAGATTGTTATTAATACCATGCAAAAAAACATTATTAACCCTAATATTAGTATTAATAAAAATAAAAAATGGCACATGGTATTGACCCATGGTATTCACCAAAATGGTACATGGTATTGACCCATGGTATTCACCTGGAAT
>APFE030773472.1:12180-32662 GCA_000404065.3 Pinus taeda
CAAAAAATTATATACACATATTATATTATTGATAAAATCGCCTTCCATTTTTCCTATATACCATGGAGATTCGCCCATTTATTATACTTATAAATTTAGGGGGAGTTCTTAAAATTTTCCCTGATGTGATTGACAACACTTCTCACCCTATCTGCTCTGTGCCAGATGTTGAGATGGGTCTATAACATGCATGGGTGCAGTTTCACCAATCTGTGCATGTTGCACCTCGGGTTGTACTTGTTCTTGTTGTGTTTCCTTCTCTCTTCTGTGCAGCTCCCGTTCTTCCATGATTCAACTCCTACAACTCATTTTTCCTCCATCTTATGCTTCTCTCTTTTCCTTTGCACGATCCTCCTATTGCGTTGTCTCCTCCTAGTCTCAATCTCCAAAGCTGCTTTCATCACAAGTGGATCTTCTTTGAACTTGCAGCTTTGCTCCACCTCTGAACTATCAAATACCTTCCTCTTGCCTTTGTCGCACGCAGGTATGCTACCTTCTGTTGATGGTGTTTCTCACTATAATTCCACTGCCATTTGATCTTGATATCCTTGTCTATGAAAACTTGGTGTCTTCATAGATAGGCAAGCTCATAGGCACTTGCTCAACTGCATCACTAGTTGCGCTCTCAACGGTTTCCTTTGACTCTTCTCTCCTAAAGGCCATTGTAAATGTGTTTTTGAGAGGCAGACAAACACCTATGATACCTAGAGACATAGAAACACTCATGGCAATAAATATGTCAGTTGAAAACCAAAACAAGCTTGAGGACTGACTTGCAACATAACTGTGTGACTGATTGTGAAGATTGCACAAATTCCACCGAGAGGCTAGGCGACTGATTACCAAAACTACATTAGGCATAGTTTGGGTTCTCAAGAGGATGACTGACTGCTAGAACTATGCAATGCATAATCCATATTGGCTTACTGAGGATTGAAAGTGTGCAATGCGCAGTTTCTGGGGCTAGCTGGGCACTGCCTCCTAGAATTTCGCAAAGAAACCTTAGGGGTCTATGATGGCCAGTTTTGTGCATTTTCTGTCAGGAAGGTAGAGCCTTCACTCTCAGGAATGCCCATTGTTGGCTGGGTAAGGCAAGGTCTGGGCCAAGGCAGCCCAGACCTGCCGATGGGCATTTGAAAACACTGCCGATGTAGTTTTATAGTATTCTCTATTTTTTTAAAAAAATCTTGTGGTTTTATTTACTATTTGTTCTCTCCTTTTTTTCCGGCATTTCAAATTCAAAAAGAATAATTGGCCAAACTAGAGTCTGAATGAGAGAGATATCGTTGATTTAAAATAAGGTATGTTGGAGAAATTTTTTTGATGGCAATTCGTGGACGACAGCTCTCCTGTCATTTTTTGCAGCTTTTGTGCAAAATTTTAGAAAAAATATTATAGATATGAGATCCTCTTGAAAAATCACCCAATTTCAAAAAGAAAATTGGTCGAATCGAATTTCAGATGAAGGAGATATCGTTGATTTAAAATAACCTTTCAGAACTTTTGTGACTACAAGACAATTGCAGCACGCATCTGAGTTTCCAAAGTGTCTAGATAGGGATTTCAATCACATGGGAAGATACAGTTTGGTTATTTCTTTCCTAAAATAGGTTATAATAAACATTCTGAGTTATATTGACCGACTTATGCCCAATTTGAATTAGTTTTTATATCTGGAGTAGTATTCAGAGTGGGTTCCCTTTGGAGACATGCCCTCCCACCCCGCTTTAGTAGGCACCTACTTCACATTCATCAGTTTCAGCATAAAATTATCTTGCTTGGGTTCTTTGGAGACATTCCCTCCCACCCTAGGCTATGTAGGCACCTACTATTCATCAACAGTCAGCATCAAAGTTATGGGTCAACCGCACAAAATCCTTGTCATTGAAGTCCATTAGCTAGGTTGCACAATATTAGTATCATAATTGGTCACAATCATTACAGGGTATCTCTCTCCTCGTATCTTATTTTTTCTTGGTTATGGGTCATCCACAAACCCACACTTCATCAAATTCCATTTTCTAGGCCGCACACTATCAATATCACAGTTGGTCACAAGCATTATAGGGTATCTCTATCCTCGAATCTTCTTTCATCACGGTTATGGGTTAACCACATAAAACCCTTCTCTTTAATGGCTCTTCATATTCAACATAGGCTTCTTAGGAGAGAACTTCATGCAATGGGGAACATTTCTTCTTAAGGATGGAGGAATGATCTTAATGGAAAGTGGCATATACCCATGGTATTCATTCACCCATGGTATTTATCCACTCATGGTGTTCATCTACCCATGGAATCTACCCATGATATTGTAAGTGGCATCCACCCATGGTATTGTGAGTGGCATCTACCCATGGTATTCATTCACCCATGGTATTTACCCACCCATGGAATTTACCTGTGGTATTGTAACTAAAAGAAATACTATAAGTAACAATTCACATTTTGTAAAAGGACATATTGTCCACCACAATGTAGTTTTTACAGCTATTCTCTATTTTAATAAAAAGTTTCTTTGTGGTTTTATTTACTGTGTGTTCTCTCCTTTTTTTTGGCATTTCATTTTTTAGATCTTGGGGACCTCCCCCCAGATCCAGATCAGATGTTGGACAGAGTATTCCATGGATTTATGTAGCTTTGGATAATAGGCAAGTTGGTCATACATCTATTATCGACATGGACGGTAAGATTTGTGATCAAGTTACTTCTATTTTGATTGAACCAGGATCTTATTATAGTTTTGTTAACCTTGACCTGGATTAGTATGGTTTGAATAAATATGTACATGTGGAATCTTGGTTAGTGCAGTTGGCTACAGGTACAGAGAAAATAGTTCATCATTGGGTAAGATCTTTTGCATTTGAGTTGAATGGCATTCCTATGTCAGTGCATCTAAATATTATTCTATTGGGATCATACATCATGCTTCTGGGTATGGATTGGTTGTATCTTCATAGGACTAAGGTGGACTGTTATGATAAGGCTATTGAGTGCTTGGATGACAATGGGGAACAGATAATTTTGCAGGGTAAGAAGAAGGCTAAATCACTTAGGATGGTTACATATATGTAGGAAAAGCGCAGTCATAGAAAAGGGTGTAACTTGTTTGCAGTGCATATTTCTAGTGACAAAGGTAAGGGTGTTGAGGATGTCGAGGTCTTGAATAGGTACCCAGTTTTGCAACAATTTTAGGATGTATTCCCAACAAATATCTCAAAGGTACTGCCTCACAATGAAGATGACTTTTCTATTGACCTGGTACTAAAAGTAGCACCAGCATCAAAGGCACCATGGAGGATGAGCACTCCAGACTTAATGGAACTGAAGTTGCAGTTGAAGGAAATGCTCAACAAGGGGTACATTAGGCCAAGTGTGTCTCCTTGGGGTGCATCAGTCTTGTTTTTGAAGAAGAAGGATGGTACTCTCAAGTTATGCATTGATTACAGGAAGTTGAACAAGGTGACGATTAAGGACAAGTATTCATTCCGAGGACTGATGACTTGTTTGATCATCTAAAGGGAGCAGCAATGTTCTTGAAGATTGATTTGAGATGAAGATACCATCCGATACGCATCAAAGAAGAGGATATCTACAAGATTGATTTCCAGACTAGGTATGGGCATTACGAGTTTGTTCTAATTCCTTTTGGTTTAACTAATGCTCCAACTACTTTTATGTGCTTGATGAATTGTATGTTGTGTCCTTATCTAAACAAGTTTGTTATTGTATTCATTGATGATATATTGATATAATCTAAGAATGAGGAATAACATGTCGAACACTTAGAAACAGTGTTGAGATTGCTCAGGGAACATCAATTGTATGCCAAGCTTAGAAAATCTAGTTCCTTTCAGACAAAGGTCCATTACTTGGGGCATGTGTTTCCAAGGAGGGTATAACAGTGGATATGAAAAATATCAGAGCTATTATGAAATGGGTAGATCCTAGGAATGGGGATGAGGTCGGACCATTCATTGGGTTAGCAAGTTATTGCAGCTAGTTCATCAAGATATTTTCACGAATTGCATATCCTATCACATCATTGTAGAGAAAAGGAAAGAAATTTGAATGGACAGAGGAATGTGTGGCTAGTTTTGAGTAGTTTAAGTAGTTTTTTACCAATGCTCTAGTTTTAAAGATTGCATATTCAAATAAAGAGTTCATGGCATGTACAGAAGCTTGCAAAAGATGACTTGGTGGGGTTTTGATGCATGAAGGACAGGTAGTATGCTATGAATCAAGCAAACTAAATAAGCACGAGCATAACTATGTGATGCCCTATCTTGAGTTGGAAACAACCATCCATGTGTTGAAGATGTGGAGACACTATCTTCTTGGCAAGAGGTTCATCTTGATAAGTGATCACAATGAATTGAGATAAGTATTTGACTAACCGAATCTAAATGCTAGGCAAGCTAGGTGGTTGCCTATGATATGTGAATTTGACTTCAAAATCAGGTACATCAAGGGTAAAGATAATAGGGTTGCAAATGCTTTTAGCATAATGGTACAAGTAAATCATATAGAAGCTATGATTTCTTATAAGACATATTTACATGATCGGATCTTGCAGGAAGGACAACAGGATGACAGGTACCAATAGCGTAAGAATAGGTTACAACAGCAGGGTATAGGTGAACGGGATGGGGGTGACTGGCTGAAAGAATTATTTGGTTCAGCCATGTCAACGATTGGGTGGTATGGGTGGTACGTGGAAGTCCCGAACCTGGTCCGATTTACCTATGATTAATAAAATCTAATTTCTCTTACTTTTTCACTGGCTTATATGTGGATTTAATGGTTGTCATATCTCTGATATTTATATGGTTTTATGCTAGTTATAATCATGGTTAAATGACTAGTTCATGTCATGGTTATTTCATGTATTTACTTGTAATTGTTAAATGGATGGATGCAAAACCTAATTCATGATATAATAGTTCAATGGAGAAGGAGGTGATCCTTCTAGTTATGTTTCATAAGTTCTTTCAGTCATTTATGCCTTGTCTTGTATCCTAGACCTGTAGGTTGCATTGGTGCCAAGTGTTTGACAGAATTTCAGTCCCAGTTGGGGATGCTCATGCCTAGTCCTGAGGTTGATTTTTTATTTCTTTATATTTTCATCAGGTCTTTGATGGATTCTGAAGGTTATAACAAGTGTTGGGAAGAGGTCAATATTCAGGGCTAGTGAAGTGGCTCAAATCTCAGGAACACTACCACAGGTTTGCTAGAAAAATTCTAGGGACACTGGCACACAGGCCTGTGAGAGCGACTTTGGCTTCTGGTCATTGTCTTGCCTATAGCATGAGAGCAACTAGAGGTTAAAAAGATTAAATATTCAGTGGAACTAAAGGAAAACATGTATGAGTGGCTAACATGTCTCCTAAGGGTGTTGTTGTTGATGTGGATGGGTTTGTTTGATATGTTCAATTGGTTCCATTTCCTTAAGGTCACTAAGGAAGTTGAATCCCTTATAGTAGCCTCTCTTGTTGCATGTTTACCCCGGCTGGTTGGTTTCTTGGGTGGACCTGGGAGGAGGGGGTGTTACCTTATTATGTAATTCATGTCATATGGTTGCAGATAATATGGATCAATATTTCCAACTTGGGAAACATGATCAAAGAAAAGGGGATCTCCTCCTCTAAAAGTTGCAGAAAGGCATAGGTCACACTATATGAAATCAACATAATATGTTCTCATATGAATTATAAGGGGTATGACTACAATTAAGAAACTATGATTGTAAGCTCCTGGGAATGAAGAGTGTGAGAAAAAATTAGGAAGAGATCATGAGATATGCAACAATGGTAGAAGGCATTCAACATCTGAAACCAAGAATATTTGACTAGGATATGTCCGGGAAAGATATAAAGACTCTGATGAAAGTCGGAAAAAGATAGAGACCCTTGACAATGGATATCATTGGGAGATGTGTCAACATGTATGCAAGATGCTACTACCTACAGGAATATGTCATGATGAAAGACAATCACAAAGGTAACTTTTGGTTTAAGAGTTCATTTCCCATTTTTGAAACAATATATGGATGGGCTCATGCAAGACTACCAAAATTAAAATTTATGGATAACTTCCAAAAGGACCATATAGAAGGATGTAAGATCCTTCCAAAAAATATGGCATAAAGAAAGTAGCATAATATGAATCAAAGCCAGATGAAAACTGATGGATCACTTTCTGATGAGAGGAATGAGGGCATGACTAACTGATGAATGAAAGTGATGGATGGTGTGTTCCCTATGAAGAAGTCCCAAAAGATGAAGACTCCATTACAAGAGAAATTTATGACATTGAAGGAAAAAGAATTCTTCAAGAATCTGGCTGTCCCATCATCTCCACTTGAGGAGTTGTTGCAGGTCCCTAGTTAAGAGGGAGCCTGGAAAGAAGTTTCTTACTTGAAAGAATTTTGAAAATTCCTTAGCCAAGAGGGAGCTTAGGTGCATTCCTTTTATATGAATTAGTACATTCCTTTATTGGAATATGCCTTCCCTATTTGAGAGGGAGAGATAGACACATCATTTTGTTCTTCACCTGGGAAGACATAATGGAGGATTGGGTAATCATTTGGCATCTGATACTCTTTGAGGATGATATAGGGCATCCAATAGAAGAGTGATCGTAGAGGACTGGTATTCTTTAAGGATTGGGAATCCAAGATAGGAATATTCTTGATGGAAGACACCTTGAGTACCCGAGTAGGGTATCTTCCAAGAGGGACAATGATGAGTATGCCTATAAATCATTGGTCTCGCCAGCACTGAGCTCAGATCTTGTGGAGAGATAGAAATTTTAGTCAAGTCCTTTCTATATGAAAATGTTGATTGATATGATGCTATACAAATGAGTTACCAATATGAATTCCTCTTATGACAAATTATTTTGATTTAGAATGACCAAGTACCATTATGAATACCTCCATAGTTAAGAGGGACTGTTGAAAAGTATAACTAGGTTCAGTCTTCATATAATGATATGTAATTATGATTTTATGTAATGAGATGTAAACAAGAAAAATAAAAATATTGTATTTCTTGATTCATGGGTTTCATGAGCAAGAGATTTTATTATTGAGTCAAGACTCCCATTGAGAGCCTTTAGGAATTATTTGTCATCTAATCATAAAATGATAGAGTCATTATCATGTAATGAAGTCATGATACACTTTGTAAATGGTCAAACTTATCTATGTAAAGTATCCTCCAAGACCTTCTCACTTATCCTCTTCAAGTCGGCCTACAATGAAGAAAGAACTTGCTAGAAGAAGTCGACCTCCCTAATTGAGATATTGTTGGCCTAAGGGACATGAGAAGTTGTGTATAAGTAGCAACACTCAGCCTCACTTAGAGGAAAGAAACTCGACAAGCAATTCGATGAAGAGAAGTGCGAAGAAGAGGCCTACAAAGAAGAAGTGTGAAGAAGGGAAGTAAGGATTCTTTTGGGTATAGTGAAGGAAGGTTTCTTCTGGGTATAGCGAAGGAAGGTTTCTTCTGGGTATAGTGAAGGAAGGTTTCTTTTGGGGATAGTGATAGAACGATTCTTCTAGGATCAATAAAAGATGGATTTGTCTAAGGTTTGTCTTGGGTTATATATTCTCTCCAACGTGAAAATAAATAAGCAACAAAGACATCACAAGAAGATAGAAGGAATAACCTATTAGAAGCTGAAGAGAAACAATATAGATCTCAATTGAGGAAACTAGGGTTTCTGATCTAGGGTAAACCTAAGAGGCCGATATTCTCTGGGTGACCGAGATAGAGATCGAAGTAGAGACCCAGATTCTCTAGAGGAGACCAGTGTGAGCCTAGAGACCGAGATTCTCTAGGGTAAGCCGAGAAGAAGTTTTGTGAAGGATAGAGACCGAGCTTCTATAGAAAGTCAAGGAAAGCAGTTCGAGATCAAGAAGGAAGACGAGACAGCGAAAATGCAGAACATCAAGGGTAATGACAAGGTTCTTGGAAGGACAATAGACTCAAGGGTCCTTTTCATGGTATTGGTATTCATCAATTCAATATCTATAAGAAGAATTTATGATTCGGTACTCCTCTCAAGAGGTGAGAGGTTTTGGCCCTAGCTAACAAGCCTACATACTATGTCACTTGTCTTCTGTTGTGCATATTGGTAATTGTCTTGATGAAAAGAAAACAATAATAATATAACGAAGAGAAGACTATAAGCTAAAAGGTAAAATTATATCACAAGCAATTATCAAGCAGAGAAATCTTTTAACTCCTTATACCCTAGATTTATCAACAGGGGCGTAGTCACAAATCATACATACACGCAAGGGAAAAGCAACAAAGATCAATCCCCTTGAAAGTTTTTCAACATGGTTGATCTAAAGTTTACTTCAATGTGACTCCCATGTAACTTTCGGCACCATTTTCAATATGTGCAAATCACTCTACCATAACTAATGAAGCGGGGTCGATCACTCCATTGGGTCTAACATGATTGCGTGCTTGACTATTTTGTAAGGGGATCTTTCTAGATAAAAAATTGCAGTAAATGGATTTTTCCTCCCTATCACAAGATGTTTATGTTTGTTTGTAGCTTTGGAAAGTTAACTCACTTCCCTGTTCCAAAACCCTACAACCTGATCTAATGTAGGTGTAAAAGAGCCCTAAAATAATAAAAATTTCTAGATTGATTTTATTAGATTTGATTTTAAGAGTTGTTATTTACTCAAAGGTAATGGATGTGAAACTAATGGAATTATGACTTGACACAAATCCTAATGCAATCGAAAATAAAATTGTAATCTTTTCGTTTCATTGAATTTCTCACTGAAGGAAAGAGTCTTTCAATTTTTCAATGGAAATGTAAAAACTCTTAAATCCCACTATATCCCTTTTCTTAAATGCAGATGTCCAATTTTGAATTACCCAAATACTGAAATTAACTTTTAAAATTTCACTTTGCCCAATAACTCAAAAAATCAATAAACTTCTCTTTAACATACAATCACTTGAAAATTTGAAAAATGCAAGAAGAAACCAATCAACACTAAAATGATTTTTTCCTATTGAATGTTATGATTCCAATGTTGTCAATAGTACGGTTCATAAAAACTTCAGTAATGGAATAAAAATGACTTTTTCGTTTCAAAACTAGCATAAGAAGCACTTTTCATAAACAATACTCATCCTTGTAAATCATTGTTTTTCACTCAAAAAACGATCTTTCACAAAAGAGAAAAATAAACACAAAATCCGATCTAATCTAAAGAAGAAATATAGACAGATAGTAAAGCAATACCAATTTATCTCTATTTTTATAGATCAACCACTCACCAGATGAGATTATACCCTAATTTGTGAAAACAAGAAAATCATAAGCAAATATTTTCACAACACTCAGACAGAATGACAGAGACTCAAAGAAGGCATAGACAAGTGTAACTAAACAGGATAAATCAAAATATTTGGACTTGATGAGGATAAAACTAAAATTTTCAAAAATTATAGGTATGTGCGTAGGTCATAGAAAAAACCATTGTGCATACGCATTTTTGCAAATAGAAAAGTGCGCAGATGTGCACTCTATGCCTAAAGCTAAAGTGCACACAGCAGGAAATTTTTAGAAGAAATAAAAACAAGTCAAATAAAACATAAAACCTAGATTTTCAACATTTTTGAACACTCAAAGAGGACTTCAACAGAAGGATCAAAAGATCAAACAAACAAAATAATGGAGAGTGAGGCGTTCCCCAACGGAGTCACCAATTTTTTAAGTGGACTAATCCATCTCGCAGACAAGACGGATCTCCCTAGTTCTCAGAGAAATCTAGTAACAAACAACAAAGAATCGTTACCTTTCCCTAGCTTACGATTAACTGAAACAAACAATATGAGAGAGGTCACTTGACATTTAATTGAAATGTCTGATGAAGTCCCTTTCATAGCTTTCGATAATTTGCTTCTCCTCGATACTTTAGAGATCATTCTAGCAGTTCCCACATCTTCTCCATGATGTCTTGAAGATCTATATAGATAGAAACACGCACAAGATCAAAGCATCCAGTATATAGCATAAAATATAAATGAAATAATTAGCTCAATCATATATCATAAATTGACCAATATGAAATCATAACCTATGTAGGTGATCAGGGAATCCCACAAATAATATCAAAGAAGATATAATTGGGAAATAAAAGTTTCTTTAATATTAATAAAATAGAGAACATAGTTACAACCTCAAATCCTTGATGTTACAAGTTTGTTCTCACAATCTACAACCCTCTCCTTGGATAAATAGCCTCCTAGCCTTATTTATGTAGGATAAGCCTACTTCCAATAGCCCTCTTCAATCTTTAGGCCTTTGTTAGATTTATAGACCAAGAGGGGGAAGTTTGGGATCCATTTCCCAAGGGATGAGATCCACAAATGGTGGGATAGGGGTTCCACAAAGAGAGGAAGGTAGCTCCATGATGGGAGGGATCAAGGCTAAATAGGCATCCATTCAAAGTTTGTTAGTTGGGAAATATTTGACTAACAACGCTTCTAGACTTTCCTTTTTTATTTTACATGTGTTAAGTCATGTGTGCAGGCCACAGTGTAAGACAGAGCACATTTATGCACAGTTTCTAATGGACACTTCCACATATGTGCAGAAATTTACTAGGGAATTGAGAAGGAAGCCAAAACTAGGTTTTTGAGCCATGGAATCTATGAATTTCATTCTCTTTGGGATAGTTTCGATTCTAGCGTTGCTAGGGGATGCTTTGGAACACATCTATGGATAGTGAAAGATCCAAATCGATGCTCATTTTCCTAATGAAAAAAATGATGTGTAATAACATGACATGATCAAAACAATGTAAACTTTGAAATGGGAACTATAAACTCAAAACAGAAACTTTGGCCAAAAAACCCCAAAAAAACATCAAAAACAGTGTTAAAAACGAAAAGTCTGTATACTAGAACGTTGCTTTTTTTTAGGGTCAATTTTGAACATGTTTTAAAAATGGCAATGAAAACGAAATTTCGTGCAAAAAACACCTTGAAAATGAAAAAGTGTTGATACTGGAACAATGGTTTTTTTTAGGTCAATTTTCAACATTTTTAAACAATGCTAGTAAAACCGAATTTTTATGTACAAAAAACAGTTGTTTATGAGGAAAAACAACACACTAATGTTTTTGGTAGAATAACATTTTTCTTTCCTAAGTATAAATTCAACATGTTTTCGACCATAACATTCTAGATACAATTCACCCAAAGTGTTTTCGCGCGCTCTGCTCTGATCCGCGGAGCTGAGATTAGGTTTTCCGCCGCCATCAAACTTGGACGCAGCCATGAGCGGGCCTGGGGGTGGGGAGTCCGCTCCCACCCCTCCATCATCCTCTGAAGAAGCCTTTCGAAGACTTTTAACGTAGAACGGGAAGAAGTACCAGAACTCTAAGCTGCCAAAATTCATTAAAAAAACTTGAAGAAATACCAGAGATAGCACTCCCAGAGGAACAACCGATTAAAATCGCTCTTGCTCTGTCTGACAGAGGCCTGGTAGGGCAGTTTATGGGCCGATGGCCTTCCACTAAAACCATGGATGACTGGATTCAGCGAAACTAGAGACCTCAGCTGAAAAATAACGTGATTTGTTATGCTGTGGGATGAGGCTATTTCATTTTTGAATTTACCACCAAAGAAGACCGTGATCTGGTGTTCAGAAACGGGCCGTATTTTATGGGAAATCAGGGACTGTATCTTAACAAATGGAACCCTGACTTTGACCCATCCATCGATGTCCCTAAGGAGGCGGCAGTCTGGGTTCGTTTGCCTAATCTCCCGATAACCTGTTGGAGCTATCAATCTCTGCAGAAGATCGGAAATGGGCTGGGTCATTTCATTGATAAAGCTGATCACAAGGGCCAATATACATGCGCTAGAATCTGCGTGGAAGTTGACTTGGAAGCCGGTCTACCAAAAGCGATCAAACTCAAAGTTGGAGAATGGCAGCACTACCATAAGTTGCACTACGAGCAGTTGCCTTTCAAATGCCGAACCTATCATGAGCACGGACATTTTCAGAGAAACTGCCCAAAAACTCCAACAGGGAACACGGTTGAAGAAGAAAGATTAAAAGAAATCATAAAGGGAAAGGTTGTTCCAAAGCCTCTGAGGCAGAATATCTCCGTCCCACTGGGGAAGCCTCAAACTAATTCAAAAGCCACTGCTGCTTCTAAAGAAGGCTCCTCCTCAGGAGAAAAGGTGGATGTCAAGGAGACCCAAGAGGAAACAAAAAATAAGGGGAAGCAAGTGAAAGTAAATGAAGTTGAATCAACTGTTCCTCCAGTTGAGGATTGTCAGAAAATAAATGAAGGCAGCGAAGAACACATCATCCTAGCCTCAGACTCTGAGGGAGAATCAGAAGAGAGAGATTCTGAAACCGATAACTCACTAGTCACCCCTATCAAGACGGCTAGAGGGCACAAATCCAAGAAGAAACAGAGAAAGGAAAAAACTTATATAGATGTCCTCCAAGGTTCCCAAAAAACTCTCAAAGCAATGATGAATACCAGATCTGGGCGCAAGAGTAACAAGGCTCCAATAGGAGCCTCTTCCCCCCAAGCCAGTAAATAATGAAATACGTCTCCTGGAACTGCAGAGGATTAGGTGGTAGGTTGAAAGAGGAAGCCTTGAAAGATAGAGTGAGAATATACTCGCCTGAAATCCTCCTCATCCAGGAGACAAAGATGGAGGATCTTCCTCTCCTCCAATCTAGTAAAGTTTTTTGGAAAAAAGGCCATGGAAGAGCGGTTAGTGCAAGAAGCGCTTCTGGTGGAATAGCCACCTTTTGGAACAGCGCCATGTATGAATTTATTCAAGAAAAAAGCAGCCCCCACTGGCTTTTCACTTAGCTCCTCCACAAGGATTCTGGTCAGCAAGTAAGTATGTTTAATGTTTATGCTCCTGTATTGCCCAGCGAGAAAAAAATCTGTTGGAACTCGCTTCATTCATTTCTTTTAGAGCAAAACCCTGGGAATATCATTATTGCAGGTGACCTGAATGTCATCCTTGCTCTCGATGAGAAAAAGGGAGGCTCCATTGTCAGGGACCCTGCCAGAGAATGGGTTGAAGATATAATGTTGGGCTGGGACCTGGAGGATATTAAACCATCTTTAGGTAAATTCACCTGGTCCAACAAAAGAATAGCCCCAAATCACATTGCTGCCCGTTTGGATAGATTCCTTGTCCACACTTCTTTCCTGACTTGCGGTCTTATGGCATCCTCTAAAATTCTTCCAAATCTCACTTCTGATCATAAGCCCATCCTCCTCGAGCTTTCCCTGGATAGCAATCTTGGCCCCATTCCATTTCGTTTCAGCCCTCTTTGGATCCAGCAAGAAGGATTCCAAGAGGTGGTCTCTGAATCCTGGAATAGGCCCGTCCTCGGTTCCCCATTCTTTGTGTGGGAAGAGAAAATCAGGGTCCTAAAAAGAATCCTTAAAGAGTGGGCTAAAAGTCTGAAATCCCCTACATCCAAGAGAAAAGAAACTCTAAACAGGCTTGCTGCTCATCAGTTAGATATGGAGCATAGTCCTGTTTCTCAAAGTATGCTACAAAAAGAAGTCGAGCTTCAAAAAGAGGTTCATAGATCTAGCAGGGAGGAGGAAGAATTTTGGCAACAGAAGTCTAGGAATCTATGGTTGCAACCCAGAGATAAAAACACCAGCTTCTTTCATAAGCAAGTCGAAGCCCGAAAGAATTACAAATCAGTCTCAGAGATTCATCACCAAAACACTGTGATTAAGGATTTCGAAGGCATTAAGAGAGCTGCTTATTCCTTCTATCAAGATCTTTACTCGGCTCCTGAAGAACCAGCGATTGATCCTCATGCCTATCCGATTGAATTAATTCCCAAATGTGTCCAGGATTCGGATAACGCCATGCTAACAGCTCCGATTAGTATGGAAGAGCTAAAGAAAGTTTTGAACAGCATGGAGCCTAACAAAGCCCCAGGCCCGGATGGGTTCTCTGTTAGGTTTCTCTTGACTTGTTGGTCAACAATAAAAAAATACCTTTTGAAAATGGTCAGAAAATCCCAGAATTGTGCTAAGCTGGGAGGTGGCATCAACTCTTCCTTTCTCACCTTGATCCCAAAAGAGAAAGGCGCTCCAGACTTCAGCAGATTTAGGCCAATATCCCTGTGCAATTCTAGTTATAAGTTGGTCTCCAAAATTATAGCCAATAGGCTTAAAAACATTCTGCCATACATCATCCCTGAAAATCAAAGTGGATTCATAAAAGGAAGAAAGATATTGGACAACATTGTGCTGGTGCAAGAAGCAGTTCACTCTAGTTGTCAAAGAAACGAGAAAGGTATGGTGATTAAGCTCGATCTGGCTAACGCATTTGATAGGGTCAGACATGAATTTTTGTTCGTTGTGATGAAGAAGCTAGGCTTCTCAACAGTCTTCATAAACTGGGTGAAAGCCTGTATCGCCTCTCCATGGATTGCGCCATTGGTCAATGGCCGTTCTACTGACTTTTTCCAAGCCTCTATGGGCCTGAGACAAGGATGTCCTTTGTCTCCGCTCCTATATGCCGTTCAGGCCTCGGTGCTTAGTTTCCAACTTGACCATAATCAGCAAAATCAAACACTGCCTGGTCTCAGAACTACTCATAAGGTGAAAGACATTAATCATGCCCAGTTCGCCGATGACACCTTGTTGCTCGGAGGAGCCAGCATAATCTCTACCAGACACTTCAAGAGGGATCTAGACATTTACAGGTTGATCTTGGGCAGCAAAATCAACTATTGAAAATGCTCTATCTATGGCTGGAACTGCTCGATCAAGGAGCTGTATGATATCGCAATACTTTTAGAAATGGATGGAATTCAAAATTGGGAGTCATTTAAATACCTCGGGATTCCTATCTTCAAATCTAAGCCAAAAGTTGCTCACTGGCTGCCACTGCTCGATAAGATAAAAAATAGAATCCAAGCTTGGGGTGCCTCTTGGTTGAATAATGCAGGGAAAGTCACCCTTATGAAATCGGTCCTTATAAGCATGCCCCTATATCAAAACTCTATTCTTCTTGCCCCCAAATCTTTTCTCAGCAAATTGGACAGTCTGTTGAGAAGATTCCTGTGGGAAGGTGGGAATAACAACGATAGAAGGATCCATTTAGTGAACTGGGAAACTCTCAAGAGACCACTTCTGGAAGGAGGCCTCCACCTGCGTAACTTGGCTGCTCAAAATCTTGCTTTGGGATCCAAGATTCTGTGGAATTTAGTCTCCGGAAATTCTAGCTGGAGTAAAAGAGTCATTTGGAAGAAATACTTCCAAGGGCATCGCTTGAGATGCCTGGATAAGCCACCAAGACTACTAAAAGGATCCCCGATCTTCAATCTTTGCAGTGCTGCTAGGGAGCAATTCAACCATTATCTTTATTGGATCCCTGGTAATGGAAGAAAAATCAAAATCTGGGAAGACTCGATTTTGGGTGATCAACCACTGAACCAAGTGGAAGGGCTTGCAAACATCAAAGCCTGGCTTCAGTCTTGCAATCTGCACACTCTGTGGGATATTTCGAATTGGAAGGAAGCTCCTGATAGAACCTAGGACTGTTGGAACCTGGGGGAGGTCCCCATTATGCTGCAGGGGAAAGCTTCTTTACTGTTAGATCTGCTCCAAGGTAAATCTCCCTCAAAGGCCAATACTAAAGAGAAAATAGGCTGGGGCTCCCTCTCCGGCTCTTACACTGTTTCCAAAGGTTACAAAAGAATTATAGTTGTTAGATCCAGCCAACTTCGATTTTCCAGATAACATCCCTTCTCTTTTCCGAACTTGGGCCAGCTTATCTCCCTTCTGCCTTAAAAAAAAAAGTCTTCTTAAAACAAGCTGGATGTGGATCCCTAAATTTATCTGCTGGAAACTGTGGTTGGAAAGGAACAACAGAATTTTTCGAGAAGAAAGCTGCACTTCTATAAGAGTTATTTCTAAAATAAAAGCTTTGTTGGGCGAGGCTTTGGAAGCCAATACTTCCTCAAGGAATGAAATGAGTCTGGTCAAAGAGGAGGAGCAATGGCTCAAAGATCTGGTCCCAAATCTGAAGGAAAGGCCCATCCCTCCTGCTCTCGCCCATGCCAACTAGGAGATTAGGCTGGAATAATTGGAGTTCATTAAGTGGAGATCAGCCCTGGATAATCATTGTTTATTTTTCGACGGGGGGTTCCTGGCTGTGGTGGAGTTCTTCTGAGTCTTGGAGGCTTTCCGGAACTGCGATTCTATTGGGGTCTGGGAATCGAAACCAACAACAGAGCGGAGGCTCTTGCGCTGTGGCAAGGGCTCACCCTGGCGATTAACAGAAATATCCTTTCTCTCTCTGTCTTTGGAGATTCTAGACTCACCATTCAGGCATTACTCTACCCTAAGACCTCCCATCAGGTTCATTTAGCCACTATTATCAGGAAAATCCGGTTTCTTCTGCCCAAGTTCAATAAAATTTCCTTCTTTCATATCTTAAGGAATCTCAATTCTCAAGCTGATTTGGAGGCCAATCTTGGCTCCCTCTATACTCGGAGATCCCTGGTGGTCAACTCGATTGAATCTTCATGCTCCATTCCATAATGTACCTGCTGTCCTTACCTCCTACCCCTTTTGTTCTAAGGGCTATCTCTTTTCTCCTTATTAACCTGCTCTTCGGGACCTCTTCTCACAGTATTTTCAACCTAAGTAAATCGGTGGTTTCAGGCCTGATCTCAGTCTTCCTGTCAATGGCCTCTGTTCCCTGTCGAGTTCCTGCTTTTCAAGAGCCCACTAAGGATCCCCAAGAGCGCAACTCAGTTCCAGTTTTGATATTCTCTTTACTATTAATCCTGAAAGCCGTGATCAACATAACCAGAGCTTCTCATTTCCGAAATGCAGCATCCTCTGTGCGACGCAAAAATTGCGATGGAGCTCCCTACAGCAAAAGCAATCTCTCCAAAGCAAACGTGGATAATAAGGTTTCTCCGCCAATCATTAGCATTGGTGCTCTTATGAACAGCAAGATCAGGATCCGCCCAAGGAAGTCCTCTGGCACTGAGCATTGTTCCACCTTGTCCAACAGCCAGCATTGAGAGAACCCATGTCAAAGTCGATGAAGCTCAATCTCGGATTCACAACATCGGGCGGACTGGTAAACTTTCGGATTAGGGGCGAACAATTCAAACCCAATTATATTTCCTCAGAACTCTCTCTCTGTCTCCGCAGTAATGTAAGAGCACGCAGCAGCTTATTTGCCGCCCTAAATAAACTTAACCGTTACTGTCCAAAAAAAAAACATTCTAGATACAAAAAAATTTGGAATTTTTTCAACCATAAAATTAAAAAACCATGACATTATGAACAAATCACATGACTAAATTAATCAAAATGTCATTATTTGTATATTAAATGAAACATACATTATATCTCTAATCTAATGTTGCATTATAGATATTCTAAACAATAAAAATTATCATAATTAAGACATATAATCCAACAACATAAAAATGACGCATAACTTCTTATTTAACACCATATGGAAATCAAAATTTGTATTTCAAGATATGATGCAAACATCAATTATATAAACTATCTTAGACAATTATTCAAAATCACTCATATTTTCTTGCACACCATCAGAATTCACATCTTCAAATGAATGATTGGATGCTGACGAAGATGTTCCATATTCTTCTCTTTCATCAACTAGTGCCCCATCTGAGTCCACATGCATGCCCACCATTTCAGGTTTCAAAATTCTTTTAGATCTACAACTAGTTTCAAAAGACTCCCATCTCAACATTGTTCCTTCTCGTAACAACTTTTTCAGAATCTCTATCATCTTGAAGCGAAGAGCTCCTCTCTTTATTAAATTGAAGTCATAAACAAGTATGTCAACATCCTCCAATTTTAAGAGGTCTGTGCGGGGCGATTTATATTTGTACCCTTTATTTTTCTCTTTCCGCCATTTTTTTTGTTAACTACCATCTCTGGCTTATACACACCATTGAATGGGTTTGTATTTGTGGCATACCAATGTACTTCAACACCTGTAACATCCTCATTTTCTGTAAAGACCTTTTATAACCTTAGCAATCCATAATGGATAGCCATTGGGATCTCCATCTGGTAGCACTGCAATCATGCAACCCTCCTTCATATCCTGTACTGAACCCCTGTAAAGGTCTTCCATGGCTTCACGTTGTGCACGAGACCTTCTGGAACCAATATACATCTCTCTTTCCTCTACCTGTGAAAAATTAATAATACCTTGAGATTGTTGTTGTTCAACAATGTTTATTTTCTGATGTTCATTTGACACATTTTGTGGCCAAATAAATGGATTTTTCAAAGGTATATCTTCATTTGTTGTTGTTCAAATGATATCACTTTGATTATTGAAAAATGACTCCCACCAAACTAAATGAGCGATGTCAAAGTACTCATATGTATATCTAATACATTTTTTAATTTCTTCTAGGTAATTAGAATAATTTATATCTCTATTATGTCTGCATGCATTATGAACTTCACCAACACATTGTAATAACAATATTTTTGATGAAATATTGGATGATCTAGAATGAACTTCAAAAATTCCAAACCTGATGACGGTGCCCATTCTGCAGTAATTGAATACTTCTTGCCCCATATTAGTGTTTTCCCATCAATTTTTTTGATACGAAATGGATGTTGGGATCTAATGTCATTAAGTTGTTCAATGCATTTCTCCTCACCATGCGATCCCAGAATAAACCTTCGCATGTCAACAGTTTCTTCCAACACATCAAAAGTAGGCTCTTGCATGTATGATTTCTTAATACATTCAATTAATGATGGCAAGCTCCCAATTTCCTTCCTCCTCAATGTGACTAAAAAACGACTTAACATCTAATCAATATGGTCATGAGTGTGCCCAACAAAAAGGAAACCAACCTTTACCTTCTGAAAAATCCTCAATTCAACAAGCATGTTTAGATATCCAAAAACAACCTGATTTTTGTTTTCATGGCAAGTGTCATCCAATTGTAAATACAAAACTTCAGGAAGATTACCAAACCAATGAGAAAGCACATCATGAATTATGGTTATTGTCAGATTTGCATCATTTTGAATATTTGGAGCTGCAATACTCCTAAAGTTCTTTAACAATTGAATCTACACAACATAAAAGAAAGCCATTAAGAAATATGTTTTCATAGTTGATGACTATACAATTTTAAAAGTTAAAGTTATGAATGCTTACCTCTTTCTGACCCTTCACATTTGTCCCTTTTTTATTTAAGAGAAGCACATGTACTGCAAATCTCCATCCTTGTCTTCTTAAGAATACAGACATTGTTGAATTCTTTCTTCCATACCTTCACAAAATATTGTTATGTAATAAATCGACCATGTCCCTCAGCACATCTGCATATTATTTGTATAAGTTGTAGATTTCTCATCTTGAAAAATTATCTGGAATATATATTGTCTCTCTATTTGGCATACACTCTCCATGCTTTGAAAAAAAATCTTTCATCCATGACATTGCAGTATTTGATCATGGCCCAAACTGTTGTTTATGACGTACTTCTGAATAAAATGTGGGATCCTTTTCCAATTTTTCTTGGATTCTCGAGAGACAAAAATTCCCCATCGAATGAAACATTTTGAAAGCCTTTCTACAGATAAATAAAGACCCAATATGATAATCATAACCTGATAATGTAGATTGCATGCACCCAACTAAATATGAATTTTTCATGCTTTTATTCATTGATAAATCGCGGAGTGGTGGTGGAGAGTCGCCCCGCTACCCCTCGGCGCCCGACGGCCCGTGGGGTGGCGGGCAATTCTCGGAATCGTTCGCCACCCTCTGGGTCGTCACGCTGCCAGGGTGGGGCGGGGGGAGCTTCTACCAGCTCCCCCACCCCACCCCAACAGCCCGCGTGCGCCCTCCCCCCACCCCAGCCTGGTGCCTCGACGGCCCGCAGGCAACCCTCCCACCCCACCCCGACGGCCCACGGGGTGGTTGGGCGATTCCGAGAATCACCCTGCAGGTCGTTGGGCTACCGGGGTTGGGCGGGGGAAAGTGGTTGGGCTGCAAGGGTGGGCTAGGGGCCGGACCCAACGGCCAACTCAGTTGGCTGGCCAATTTTAAAGGTGCGGCGGCAAGGCGGTGTATTTTTTAAATTTCTTATTTCATTTTTTCTAAATTGTTATGGTTTATAAAACTAATTATCATTTATCGTTTTCGTTGTTAATTTAAGTTACTATGTTTTATTCATTTACTGATTTATATGTGTTTTTCAGGAAAATGGCATCAAAGAAGATTTCTGTGAATCTTTCTGGACCAAAGACTCTTAAAGGTGGATCTTCAAAAAACATTGGTGAATGAACCTCGCCTGAGCTGATGGCTACAAATATTTCAAGTGCCTCAAATGATAAGAAGATGATTTCATACTAGAAGAAATCAAAAGAAGTGAAACTTCCATCAAATGTCTG